>BMAV01014438.1:328026-456208 GCA_019973955.1 Trichonephila inaurata madagascariensis
ACACTTTGACGTCAAATAGATGATTAGACTAGATACAGGCTTTTGTTTACATTTTCTGCAAAATTTTCCTTTTAAGCAACTAATTTGTTACGGGGTTTAGCTTATCTCGGAAAACACACTCACGTCTTAAGACTCGTAGCGAACTACGTAACTGTGCATGCTAGATATCTTGCTATATATCTTCTGTTCCATTTCCCAACTTCGATGCTGAGGAAATCGATTGGTGATTTTCATTTGATAATTGTATGGTTATTTGTTATCTTCAAACTACTTCAAAGTGACCTAATTTAATATATATTTATAACATATTCACAGATGGCATTGCATATAATTCTCAAAAACTTAATTTGATCTGAATTATGTGTTCAGTAGGAAAATCATTTCTCAAGTATTTTTACTGTTGATCTGAATTTTTAAAGAATGAAAATATTTATATTCTTGTACCTTATAAATAAATTAGTGTTTCCGAAAAATGCTTCGATGACTGAAATACCTAGAGAGAGATACTTGTATTCGTACTCCTATAACAATTTTATATAACTATGCACAAAAATTGTTAGTTTTATATTTTTTCTATATTTGAAAACATCTACTTGGAATTTCCCAAATCATTTCTGTAAAATTTGAAAGCAGATACTGGAATAAAGTCATGGATTTTTATGAAGTGCACTGTGTCTAGTATGTAACAAGCGTATTCATCTTCCAAAAATTATTTACTATCAACAACTGTACAAAATTGGGATTGATTCATAATCAAACCACTTTCTGATTGAAACTGATACACCTTGATCATATACTTACGTTTAATTATAATACGTAAATATTCTACTAGGTGTCAAAATCTACAGACGCAACTTCAGGAATCAATGTATATTATACAAACTGTATCTGAAAGATTTTTAATTTCAATAAAATTGTCGATTACGAAGGATTAAAAATTCCAACAATTGTAGTTCCAAATCCTACTCGAAAAAACACCTTCCGTTAAATTAATATTCCTTATACAATGGTGCTATGTGCTAAGGGAGAATGTTGGAGGTATCATAACACTTCAAGGGAAATAATTTGATTACGTATATTTATTTACACGAGTACTACAAGTATTTACAAAATTTACTTTAAGAAGTTACAGAGTCTCGGAGAGTAGGAGACAACAAAGCCTCTGTTTTCTTTTACGGATTGGTCACGTCTCTCTTCTTTGCTAGCATTTCTTTCTGTTCATTCTCAAAAATCCTGCCGATAATAATTTTTTAAATATAGTGAAAAGGTTTGACTATTAAGCTGTCAATATAGTGCCAGATGGAAAAGCTTTTGCAAGTACAAGTAGCTATTTATGATTTTTGTAGAGCGAAGATCGATTTTTTGCGAGTCTATATAATCATTTGAGAAAGAATACAATTTTATAAGAGCATCTGGGATTTCAAGTTTGAAAAAATACACTTAAGAAAAAATTGAAATAGGAAAAGGTTATTATTTTAACATTATTTATATTTAATGCTTTTAGAATCTTACATGACTTTCTATATTCAATCAAAAATACCGTATGTTTAATATAAAGAAGTATTAAGGTTTCCTTTTCTTACCATCCTTCTCAAATTCAGGAATGTAACGCTAATTCAATGTTAATTAATTATCAAAAGTTAATTTTCCGTTTTTTTCCAAACTTAGCCTATTATACCAGATGATCCAAAAGTTCGTTAACTTTTTAAAATTCAATGATTCACGAAATAATGTAGGTAGAGAGGTAAAAATGCTTGAAATGACATGCTGTTTTATTGGAACCGAAAATTTGCAACAAACGGGCAACAGATGGCGTTTTATATAACAAAAGCAATAGTTAGCATAACAATTGATTTTTAGCAATAAACGATGTTCTTCATAGCAAATGTTCAACATGTCGCCATCATTCATCAATTATATCTGTAGTCGAGAGTATAATGTTGAGATCTGTGTGTATGGTCTGGTAATGTAGTATGTAATGTCTGTAGGTATGGTATAAAACTGCTGTTGGATGTCACATCCCTAATAAGGTCCGATGATTGAGGTAGACTTGGGTCTTCAGATAACTCCCCAATAATAACCCAGCAGATTTCAAATTTGGGGTCCTGGAAAGAAAGCATCACAGAAGTGGAAGATCTTTCACACCCTTCTTATAGCAATAGGATCGTAAAGCTGCAGTAACAAACTCTTTATCCTGTGATCGTACAGCTTTACTAGAAATGTCTTTTCTGTCAAAGTCAATATATCGCAATTGCTGGTGCACTTTTCCTCTCTGACTACAGCTTACACACAATGTTCATACGGCGTCACGTTTTGTTTTGTTTTGCTTTGATTTGCTTTAGTAAATGACACACGGGGATAAGACCCCGTGTGTCATTTAAAACATGCATGTCAGTTTTTACCTCTCTAATTACATAATTCCATGAATTGTTCAATTTTCAAATGTTAACGAACTTATGGGTCACCCTGATATTTAAACACTATAAAATACAATTTTCCAATACAGTAAGAGGTATTTCTATCAGCATATTTTTCATTTCTCTTTAACAAAAAGATGGTTTAAGATTTAAAAGCTCTTTTTTTAAGATTCTGGGTCCTACAGAAGAATCACTGAATGTGAGCATAAAGGCATTGTTTAAAACGAAGGGAGTAGAGACACAGGCAAAAACTTATCTAAATTTTTGTTCCAGAAATATTTTATTTGCTAACAGCTCTAGTGTAGCTTCTAGTGCGACAACCCCACCGTGTTGTTGTTCTGTGGTTATTGAGAACAAATCTTTTTTCCAGGTGTGCATCCACTGCTCCTTCCGGAATGCCAAAGAATACAACTGGCCGAGCCGCTGCATCATCTTGGCCGCCGATTTCGCTTCCAACGGGATCTACAACTTCATCGTTCCTCTGCGCGCTCACTTCCATCTCCCCCAGACGCTCAGGCCCATCATACTACTGCTCGAAAGGAGGTGAGTCTTCTTCAAGTACGATGCGTTCACTGAACTCAAAACTATTCAGAACACAAGCAGAGGAATACTCGAGGTACTAGAAATGCAGAAGCTCATTTGGAGGAACTCGTGATTATAAGCTTATTGGTCATGACAAAAAATAATACACTCAAAGCAAAATATTTGAAATATTTCAAGTATTTTCCGAAATATAGCATTCAGACTTCGGAAATTCTATTTGTGACTTAAATTTAAAAAAAAAACACTCAGCTACAATAAATATTTTATATATAAGTCTTTTACTAATCCGTGGAGCACAGCTGATGTTGATGGAGCTGAAGTTCCAAGGATTAGTAAAAGATTCCTAAAATATTTAATTTTCAATGCATACCTAGTGGACATTACTTGGTTTGTTTTAAATTCAGCTAGTTTTACTTTAACAGATAGAGAGTATATAATTTCTATATTTCTTCCAATCATGCATAAAAAAAATCCAGGTACAAAAGGCATCAGTTTTTGTTTTGATTACGTTCATTCTTTATAAAGTGTTGGTAAGGTTTGACCATTCTCCGTTAAGATGACTCATCGACAATCTCAGAAAGCATCCTCCCTGCAAACTTCTGCTCCATAGTCTTCTTGAGGAGTGGTGCTTTCTCACCCTTTGATGCCATCCGGATGCTTATCAGATAACACAAAAAATTATCTTCGTCTTGTTCTAAAAGATTGGTAACCCTTGATAGGTTGTTTCGTGTTCCCCTATAATTTCTGAAGAGTCAGTACATGTGCAAAAAAAAAATTGTCGAAATTGTGAGAGCTGTCACCTTTGACATGTACAAATCGTGAATACTCTTTTCCATACTGCCGTAAGTAAGATCAGTGTCATTCATAAACATTTAGATCAGTGCTCTCCGACATTTTTATCGCCAATGGTCAACGTTTGATAATTTTACCATGGCCCACTAAGGAATGGAGGATATTAATTGTTTATATTTTAGATTGTTTTGATTTAATAATTTTAATTTAATTGTGGTGTATTTATAAATATGCCTATGGAATAAATTAGTTAGACCAAAAACGAATTTAAAATGATTTTACATGGAATATAAAGAGATCTAACATGGAATATAGAGAGATTTCCATGGAAATTCACACAAACCCGGGATAAATACACCACAGTAAGCAAAACAGAAATTATTTAATGCCCGGTATCAATTGATCCACGGCCGGGGGATTGAGGATCACTGATTTAGATGACTGCTCTTCGGTCTTATAGGATAACTGTGGTACACCGCTGTAGCATCGAAGATGAGTGAGGTTTCTGTTTCAATCATCTGTGATGGCCACGGTAGGTGGTTATAGGTCATGGTCACCAAGTTTTGACAAGCGTATCATGAGTTCGCGTCCTAGAGCTACTGAAAGGGCTCATGCGCGTTAAATCTATCGTGACGGAAAATCAACACGGCTTTGTGTGGAAATTAGGAGAATGGGTGAAAGCTCAGGTGTCCTCCGTGTCACTTTACCGTGGTTTAAAATTACGAGGTCCGTCAGCAATAGCCTTCGTATTGCTTTATCTAATAAACACTCACTCACTTACTCGATCACCTGTGTCAGATCATGTAGCTAGTTCCTTTTCCACCTCTTAACAGTATCATATGACCTGCTAGAATTTCATTGTGCACAGGGGCGTCTTAAGGTATAGGCCAACTAGAACAGAGCCTCGACCACAATGGGGATCTCGTCTTGTTCTCGACTCAGCCTAAATAAATTATTTGAATAGTTTCAACAGTCAAATGTTTTTTCCAGTTGTATTCTCCGAAAAACTGGGAATTTCGAACGATATGTCGACTGACTACATGTCCATGAATAGACCTAGGTCTACCATCATACATCATCATTAAGCCTTCATTCAAAAGGTGGTAGTAGGTAGAGACGGTTTGGGCGATTGTAAGTCATGCACATGTATTAGTTTCGGGTTATTATTTGTACGAATATTTGACAACGTATGCTGTGTACTGTCTACTTTTAAGGGTCATATGTGGGGCTTACTTTTGCGTAAGAGTTCAGGGCTTCAAGAAGTGTTAAGACGTTCATGACTGTGCATTTGTGGGTACTGTAATCTTTCAAAAGTGAAGGCATTTAATCATACTGTGAGTCTCTATGTTCTCCATATTGAGGGTTTCTTCAGTATGTTTCCTGAAAGCGAACAAATAAACATTAATAGCAACATTACGTACATAACTATTAATGAATGAGTGAATTAATTTTATCCAGATACCTCGATAAGCTCTCAGTAATAATTGAAACTTCGCGATACCCCTAAAGTTCACATGCAAAGAAAAAAATTGCGCTCTTTTTCCTTGAAAGCATTTTCTCATTATTTTCTTTCTATAAACTCTTGTATCGTGGGAACTGTTTCAAAATACTTTGACATTTTTTTAACTTCCTCCTCAAAATTTTCAAAGAATATTTTTCTCTAAGTATACTTTACAACTTAGGGATATACGCTTCAAAATGTTCGTTTCTTAGCGAAACCGGAAAACCGTTTATTTAACGACGGGATCATATTTTTTGACAAAATCCATTGACTGATTTAACTTTATGACCCTTTTGATATAGATATATAAAATGAAACGAACCCATAACGTTCAAAGGTTGAATGAAAATAAATCCAATAAAGAATCCTACACGTAAAAGCTCAGATCAAGACATTGTTAAAAAAAAAGAAAAAGCAAAATATTGTGTTGAGGATTTTCTTGCTTTACGGCCCAAAATAAGCACGTTGGTAACTGCTCTGTAGAATAAGAAACAAAAACACTTAGATTTACGCTGTAATTTAACGGTGATATTGTTTCTTTGCTGCTGTAATATCTTTATTACAATGTGTCATTTTATAGGGTCATTTAAATTTTATAAATACAGGTTAAAACTCTCGAATACAAATCATACCGATGAATATTGTTTTATTAAATCACGCAATTGGTAATTAAAACTAACCAATGAAGGCAAATAGGATTGAAGAAACTTGAAGAAAGATTTGCAGAAAGTAAAAATAAAATTTTCTCTCTGTATATGAAAAAAGCTTTTTTCCTTATGTTGTAATAAATTTATTTATACATAAGGTATAGTTAATAATAATAAACGCAGCTACATCTTTACAATAGAATGGATAAATTTACATTTAGATTAAGCATGAACGTGCAAAAATAGTTAAACGTGACGATGTATTCCAAATTTTACAGCCAATTATGAATAAAATTCCATATGCAGAAAAATAAAGAGCTTTGCAGGAAATTCAAAATAAAAACCAAGATCAAGAGTGTGTTTTGATACAAGCCCTAAAGATCGTCCTAGAGTTTATAATAAACCATACTGCAATGAATTAGCTGCTATCCATTCGACAATTCCCTGTAAGATTGGCATTTGCCATGACTATTAATAAATTACAGGGACAGAGTTTTAAAAAATTAAGTGTATGTGTAATGTCGAAGGAAACAATACGATTTACTCATGGATAATTGTATATGGCTCTTGTTAAGGCTGTTTTCGGCTAATGTTAAAGAACAGGACTCAAATTCGGAATATTTTTTCAGATATAAAAGTGCTTAAACATTATTATTATATTCTGGCCTCTCTATCCTGTAGAGAATCATTTATTTGATCATACTACTCATTTTTATCCGAATTTTGGCACATTTTATTTCTTTTATAAAATGTGTTTCGCATTTTTTCTCCTATACCATATAGCTAAACGAGCTTCCCTTTTACATTTTAAAAAGAAAAACAAATTATTAATGAAATATTTTGAAATTTTAAAAACACTATATTATAAACAAATGTATGAGTTACAAGGTCATAAATTTTTATGGAAATTGAGGCATTTTTTTCTACTGAGCAACCCCCTTCACGCTTGTCTGAAAGACACTTTGTTGTCTACATTCCCCCAACAGAGAAGAAAACTAATCCAACCGGACAGTGTATTAGTTGTTGCTCAAAGAGAGACAGTAAAGTGAGTGAACGTTTACGTCGTCTTGTTCAGCTACACGGCGACTGACCTCGTAATTTTGAGTCACGGTCAAGTGACGAGGACGACACCTGCGCTGACACCCCCTCTCTTAAGTTAACACCACATCAACGGGAGGACGTTTGAGCCCCAACAGATTTTGTGTGTATCAGCCCCTCTACACGGTGGGTTTTCAGCAGCATTAGAGAGGCTCGAACTCATGACACTTGAGCCTAGTGCCGCTTAAAACCCGCTGTGTAGATCGTAAAGAGAAGGTAAGAAGAGAAACAAGAGATTCTGCTGTCCAGAGAGCGATGTTGGGTTGTGTGCAGTACCTTGTTTTCTAATTGATCATATACGATCAAATCTTGATTAATAATTTCCTGATTATTTATGAAAATGCAAAAGATGCGAATAAAATTTGCAATTCAGGATAAAATGTACGTATTCAAAGCTTTATATATATATATAGTTAATGTGAATTGATTCCAATGCCTAGTGATTTCTGCCATACAGAAAGCCCAATTTACAGATAAATGACTCATTTATTTATATAGATTTTTTTACATTAATTTTTAGGAAATTTTGTATGCGGTGGTATTGTGTTTAAAAAGATAATGTATGTTTGAAAATAACTATAAAAGAATTCTTTTGACAGTTTTTTATTTATAATGAGCCTCGAAGGAGTTAATCTTATAAACGAAGAACTCCCCAATTTCAAACTTATTTTCATTTTTTTGATATACACCTTGTTCTATTTGATGGAAGAACTGGTCTCTACAACTTGCATATTTAGGTTTTTGTTTCTTACAAGCGATACTAATTCACCAATAATTAAATTTGCATAACTCACTATATATTGGTTAAATTCTACACCAAGAGATAAAAATTGTGTTCCTAAATTAAGTTTTATTTTATTCTTTTACCATAACATCTCTTCCTATTTGTTGTCATCACTTGACTGACGTTCCAAATTACGAGGTTCGCCGCTAATGATCTTTGTGCAATTTCGTTTTTAAATAACCAATCATATTTTATTTACACAAATAAAAAAAATTCTACTTTCTTAAAAAAATGTATACACATTCTTCTTTGATTGACGACACCGTAGCTTATAACAGCGGAAATTCAATGGCTTATTATCATTTTAATTTGTACTCTACTGTTCGAATTAATTGGGACAAGCATTTTTTTTTCCTTGTCTGAGTTAGTATGTGGTTATCAGTGATGTCTGAACCCCCTCAAATCGGTTATATCTGCATAGAGGTAATGCGATTGATTGATCTTGACTATAATTTACTGAGCGATATAGCTGTGGTAGTTGGTGTGGGCAACTCATGTGTTTTAAGAACATTTCTAAATCCGGAACATTTTCTTCAAAACGAAAAGGAAAATGTGGGCTCAAACGGAAAACTACTCCAAGAAGTGATAAAATTCTAATAAGAAATAGCAAAACAAGTCCAAGAAAGATTGGCAAAGACCCTCGAAGGGTTTATTGGATTTTGGTGTTGAAGTGAGCCCCTCACTTATTCGGAAAAGGCTTCTGGAAGTTAGGTGTAAGGCAACAAGACCGAGTAAAAAGCAATTTACACTTCGGAAAAAGGTGAAAAAACGCCAAAATATACCGATCCTAAACTTTTAACGACTAGAAGAAGGTGATTTTCAGTGATGAAACACATTTCTTTGTGCAGAAATGCAAACTAGATGCAGTTAGACGAAGTGAAGATGAAACTCTGCTACCAGAGATAGAGAGAGAGAGATCATACCCAACAGACTATCAAACACCCTTCTAAACAAAATGTTTTGGGGTTTTTTCACAACAAAAGGCACTTAAAAACTTAGTTCCTCTTAAAGCTATGAATTCTGTAAAATAAATGTAAATATATTACGCAGTAGAATTGTTCATGATAACATTTGACGGAACATTTCAACATGACTTGATGGCTTCTTGGCATAATTCGATATTGGTCAAAATACCTACTTTTATAGGTTGATCGTCTGTCTTTATTAACCACTTCATTTCACCCTTAGCCTGTTCTAGAACCATATAACATTCCAGCTGTATATTATAATTTCAGTTTTTGCAAGATGTAATAAAAAATTGCTAATTTCTCTCTTTACTTTTTCTTTCAGGCCACATGAAGCATTCCTCGATGCGATTTCTTGGTTTCCATTAGTGTACTGGATGCAGGGATCAATTGATAAGTAAGTTTTGTAGCCTACATTGAACATTAATTTCCTTTAGCTCCAGTACAATTTTAAAAAATCCACCAAAATTACTCATAAAACATTGCAATGGAGGAGCCATGAAATTCGTTCATAAGAAATACTTACATATTCATAATTTAAAAAATTATCATAAATAAAAAAATAAATTTACAATTTTATAAATTTTTTAAAAGATAAAATTTTGGTTTTCATTGACATTTTAACCTTTTTACTGCCCTTAAAATTGACGCGATTCGCTCCCCAATACCATCTTTTTTCACATAGACGCAAGTATGTGGTTTATTAAGGGGAAAAGAAAGGAAAAAGTAAGACAACTTTCTCCTGAAAATTCGCTAACACTGTCAAGGTGAGTTTATTGCACTCCAAAGCTTCCGGAATAGTTTTACTGATAGAAAAGGATCCTATTTCGGAAAGACGTATATATACGTCCGAGGCATTTAACGCACCGTTTGAGTGAGACATATATACATGCCGGTGGCAGTTAAAGTGTTAATACGCATCAGGAAGATGATTTACAGTATGTAACCCTGTCAAACTCTAATCTCCGACAGCGTAATTTGAAGCAATTGTGATAGCTTTGCTAAAGCGCGTTAGTTTTAAATACGATAAAATAGTGCTTTAGGTTTAATTATAAGTAATTAATACGTTGAATTAAGTCAAACTTAACTCAAAAATAGGCAGAAAAGTACGAAAATACGTAAAGAGATGTTAGAAAGTGAATCAGAGTAGTGGGCAGGATTTAATCTAGCCAAAAACCAGAATATATTTCGACACGTGACATCTGGGCCTTTATAGAAAAGTAAACCCCACCTGTGACACTTATCGAATTTGGTGTATATGGATGTAAAGTTCAACAAAAGCAATTCAGTATAAAACGAAATTTTATTAGAAAATTCGTTTCCTACATTTTAAATTCGCAAAATCATCAATTACGTCATCAAAATTAGCTGTCAATGTTTCGTTTTCAGTAATCAATGAGCTTAAATTATTTAAACGTTAATGAGTCATGATTTCTCAGTTTTGTGGAGAATATATGTCTGGGAATAATATTTGGTAATTAAAATTATTCGTATCGGGATCTTATTGAGACTGTCCGAGGACGAGGCCTTGGGACCAGATGGACAATGCCTTAAAACATCATTCGTGCATGAAATATGTCTGTTCACGATTTTCGTCTGTCCAACTGACATATAGTTCATGAACATATAGTTTGTCCAACTGGCAAAAAAAGTAAACTTGAATTCGATAGATTTGTGAGAGAGAAATTAGAATCGTCCAGAGTCATCTGTTATCTTTAATTGTTCGATCTGAAAAAAAGAAAAAGAATAATAAATCTTTTAATTTTACCTTTTCACATTCTTTTAAGAGGAATTATATTAAAGATAATTGTATTCTTCCAAATGATTTTCAAATGAAGTTGTAGTTATGTCGCTTTGTTTAAACCATGTCGAAACAGATATATTTAATTCGAATATTAATAGAATTTACTATATAGTTGTTATGTCAGTCCGTGAAACTGAAATTTCGCCAAATCACAGAATAACTGTAACTGTTCTATTTTACTGGACTCGCGGCGTCAATAAACATCCTCGTCTCAATTTTGGAATTTCAAGGCTCACTTGCCTCGTACGTATTCGCAACGAAGGTCAGTCGTCGGATTCCTTATCAGACTAATAAATTATTTTAATATTTCCCAGAAAAAAATCAGATGATTCATTTATTTTATTATATTCACCAATGTATGAAAAACCTTACTAAAAAATACACCGTAACTGTTCTGAATGGAGTTACATCGCGATATTTTATATTCATACACATTTGATCGATAATTTGCATGTAAGTGTTACCGATTCATGGAAGTCATCAGCTAAAATTAAAATTTATCCTCCCCCTTGCAATGCAAATTTTGGGGATTTAGTTACTTTTCGGAACAGCAGATAATGTAAATAAAACATTATTTTTGCCTGAAAAATTGTTCTTTCTTCAAGAAGTTATTTATACTACTAGAGTCAAAAGTAGTAGTAGCCAAAAAACGACTAATTTATCGCGGTTTCAGGAATAAATAAATCTAAGTGCAAAAGAATTGTTTAAACAATTTGAATTTTCTTCTGCATTTCGATTGATCAAAGAATTATCCCAAGGGCAAAAGTAAAAAATGAAAGAGGAAGAGATCTGAGAATCCCGACGTGCAAACGCATATTTTCAAAATCTTAATTACCAAAAATGGAATTGCCTTAACGTTTATTGTTCCCTTCACCTTAAAAAGACTTCCGTCTATTCAAACAGTTTAAATTCGTAAGCGCAACGTTAATCCCATGGAGTATTTCTAATGACCCTCTCGAATTTAGGCTCACTGTAGTTAGAATAAAGCGATTTAAAACAATAAAAAAGTACTTGAAAGTTTCCATCCATTTACTTTTTTCCCTTCCCCTTTTAAAAGTCTTAATGACTCGTCAGGATGTTTTCAAATACATAAGAAAAGGTTTTTAAATACTATCTAAAATCAGGAGAGATATTCTGATTCAGACCTTTTTTTTCTTCCTTTTTTTTCAATTCCTACTATTAGCTCGCACTGTCTATATATTTATTTATTTATATATTTGTATATTTATATTTTTTTTATCTTGGTGGAATATTTTCAATCGTTCATAAAATACATTTTAAAGCGCTGGATTGAGTTGAGATTTTATATACAGGATCATTTTGGATTGCAATACAACAATTTAATTATAATTAATAAAAATTAATGGATTAAAACTAATTATTTAAAGAATTACAAATACAGCCACGTTGGCGACTTAGCGACCCTTTTGGTGACTTGTGTCAAAACTTGAAAAGGTTTTTTTCTCACGTGTTAAAGCATTCAGTTGGACTGAAATGAAAAGGACACACACAATACGATACTTTAATGATAATTTAAAAAACTAATGACCACTTAATGTTGTGATTCTGTCCTATGTATATACATATTTACATTAATTGTAGCTAAAATAAAATTTTTCGTTGTTGATCTAAGTAGGAATTGACTAAAAAACTATTTTTTTATATTACTTGTTTAACCTTTCATATGCACTTTGTAGCATTTAGATTGAAATTGTTGTGTTTGTTTACATTTACTGTACGTGTATGTATGTATATTTGTGTGTGTGTGTTTTATGGATTTGTATTTTGAAAATCTTATAATCACATGTTTCCTAATCTACCCCATAGTGCAATTTTAATTACTGAATGTCCCGGTTTACATGTATGCAATTTTGTATTTTGTTATGTATATATCGTATTTGCATCCATTCTTGTTTCTTTTTCCTTTTGATTCCCATTTGTGTCTGTATCCTTCAACTTGAAACTTCCTACCATTATTGATTGAGTATTGACTTACGTTTGTAAGCCTTGCGTTACTTATCGGCACACAAGGAGTCTTTACCAGGAATTTCAAAAAAAAATAAATTGTTGAACTCAAACAATAATATAGGTATGTAGAAACAAATAAATTAAAATTTTATAGAATTAGCATATTCACAAATTTAAAATGGAAACAAACTAACTAACGAAGGGACATTTTAAGACGTCTTGAGGCTCTCAGCCCCTCTGCAAAAGTAGGCCCCACCTGTGATCCTCTTAAGTAGACAGTATGTAGCTTATACTCGTACAAACAATCACCTGTGATAACTAAATAGGAGTGATTCTCAATCCCACAAATCTAGGCACAAACCAACTCGACCGACTGCCGGCTTTCGACTCAATGAATAATGATGACTTTTCGTAGCAAGCTTAGGCCTACACTGGTGTTCAAAATTAAGAGAATTCACATATCGTGTGTCGAATTTCAACAAAAAATTGGAACGAAATGTAAAAATACTGCTTCGAAACAAAGATGCGAATCTTGTAGGTTCAGTGCGTAAGCGTATACGTGGGGGGGGGGGCGAAGCTAGTTGAGGAACGGGTTCGCAAGCACACCTCGCCGAATTTCTTGGTATCTTTTTGCAGCAATCGGTTAAACCAAAATTCAACCGGTAAAAATGAATAACCCCCAACGTTTAGATGATGGAATACGATAGCAAATTGTGGATAGGCTAGAAGCAGGCCAATCTCAAATCCAGGTTTCAAGAAAATTCAATTTAACGCCCAGCGTCACGACGCGTCGGGCTCAACAAACGAACACAGATTCAGGATATCGGATCCATCGAGAAAAAGCCTAAGGAAGGTCGTCCAAGATCCACGACAACAAGAGAAGATCCCCATTTGTCGGTCATAGCTAGGCGTAACAAGAATGCTACAGCTTCTCAGCTCACTCGTGAGTTGTATGCGACTAAGGGAACCCGAATTTCAAGGGTGATGGTTTCCCGAAGACTGTATGAGAGAAAGATGTTTGCAAGAAGATCTGTTGTTGGCATCCCACTCAGTTTTTCGAATAGGAGAGTCCGTTTAAAATGATGCAGAAATCATAGATCTTGGAGCATGTATCTTCTCTGATGAATCTCGGTTCAGCCTAACCAGTGATTCTCGCCGCACTTTCAAATAGAGTGAACCAGGGACTTGCTACTTACCCTCCAATGTTCGAGAAATTGAACATTACAGTAAAAGACGCTTGATGGTCTGAGCGGGAACTGCAGTGCAGTATAGGGATGAGGTCTTGGAGCCCTATATATGCCTTTCCAGGGGTACTGTTGGCTCTGACCATTTTAATGGATGTCAACGGGAGGCTCATCTGGTCAACGAATTTCTGGAAAGTGAGAATATCAGCCGAATGGATCGACCAGCCAGACCTCCAGACCCCAACCCTAGAGAGCATGCCTAGGACGCTCTCGGGAGAGTAATTGCAACTTGCACACACACACAGCCGATATTATCCAAGGCTTAAAAACAGTTGCAAACGAGTAGGACCAATTGCCACATGAACTCCTAAACCCCTTCATTTCCTGTACAAAATCCTAGTCTGAGGTCTCTATATCTGTAAGAAGGGACCGTACCCTTTATTAACCCATTTTTTGTCCTATTCTGTAACCGCTGTTTCATACCTTCCGACGCCGCTTATTGTTACACACGATCCTGAGTGTGTGTTATGACTGTTGAATGTTTTATTTCTTGTATTATATCACCCCTATATATGAACAAAATTCAATTAAAATATATCCAGTAGTCCTCTAGACAAACGATAAAATTTGAATATTCTTTTAATTTTGAACACCAGTGTACGTAGATATGGATGACAGACATAAGACATAATAATCCAGTCTTGCTTCTGTTGTAAATTTTCATAAACTGTGAAATTCCCAGTTTTTCGGAGAATGTCTCCAAAAATAACATCTGATGATTAATATCATTCGGAGATCTTGATGAGACCAAGTTGAGAACGAGATGAGTCATCCCCGAGTTCTTAGCTCCAGTTCGCTCATGCCTTAGAACGCCCCCTTACTTAGGTTGCATGGGTTAAAAGGTAAGGAATCTCTCTGAAATTTTGGTAAGAAAATTCGTCAAAACTTTGGGGGCGGAAATCTACTTTATTTTCAATTTTGAAACTGTTCATACATTTTTATTGGGAAGAATGGAATTTTCCATCAAGAATAATCAAATATGTTTCTTAAGATTGGAATCAATTCGTTTACTTTTTGCAGTTTGGACGATCTACTTCGATCCGGCATCAACTTGGCGGACAGTGTGGTAGTGGTGAACAAGGAATCGACGAACTCGGCCGAAGAAGACTTCTTGGCCGACTGCAACACCATCGTGGCCGTACAGACCATGTTCAAGTGAGTGGTTCCGAATCTTTCACGATAAAGGAAGAAAAAAAGTCAAAATTTGCCAGACAAATGTATTTTATTTTCTTGTGATCATATTTCTAGAAATCTATTGCTTTAAATTGAGTGATGCCTTATTTTTTTAGAGGTGCTTTTAATTCTAACACTTTCGGTTCTTTAAATTAGAGGTTTTCTCTATTATGGTACGCGCATCTCTAGGGAAACGTTTTGAAGAGAATCGGTCAAATTTGAGCCTAAAAACGGATTCAAATTGAACTTAAAATAGGAGGGAGTGGTATTGAATTTGGATGTAAGGAATCTTTTGATCCAGATCCATAATTTTTTAGATTACAATAAAAATAGTATGGAAATTATCTTCTATAAAAAAATTCTAGAATAAAAGGTATTCCTACAGAGCTGTTATCCGAAAATCAATTCCTCTCTATTTAGAGTTACTCTCTTATTTCTAGGAATACACAAACTAAATTTTAAAAAGAATTGATTAAGAATATCCATCTTAAATGACGCCAATAAATACACTCAAGACAAAAATGCAACTGGATTGTTTCAAAATTTCGAGCACAATATTATTTAATACGTAAGATTACATATTTTTTGTCAATGAATGCTAATGTAAGACATAGTGTGCAACTAGCATCATGTAAAACACAACACAAGCTGTTATAATCTTTCCTTCTTATTTATTGGACATGTGCATGTATAAATTAGTGTTTCATGCCTTCATTATCTCACTAATTCGTATTTATGCTTGACCAGAGAGGAGCTATATAACTATATTTAATTAAAAAGAGTCCAAAATAACAGTTATATTTTTTGAACAAAACGCAGCACTAAGTGATTCGTATGAAAGGTGAAATATTAAAATGTCTTTTTAAAAAACTGTCGTGTGTATCTCCTATAAATTTATTAATAATTTATCAAATAGTTGCCTGATTGGAAGGTGGAATACGACTGAGTTTCTTATCTTGGAAAACCAGAAAATATTCTCTTTACAAAATCTTGCCAGCTCCATAACCCCTCGCTTCTTAAAATTATAATTTTTAACATACTTTACCTACAAAATGCATTAAATTGGATTTGTTTGATCTTTATTATCCTATTTATAATTTTTTTCTCTCCCCACAATACAGTCCTTGTCAATCAAATTGTCCCAATTCAATAAAAAAAACAATCAAGTTCTTTTTAATGGACTGCGGATAGGAGTTTTTCCATTGCAGACCAAGTACATTCCCCGGAAGCTGGTATCTCTTTTTAGTCCAGCACCATATGGGCGGACATCAATCGTCGCAGGTAATTTTGACATCCAGTTTCCTCCCTAGAGGGAGGCACCTGAGCTCTGACGATGCGAACCTGTACTAGGATTCAATTTTTCCGAGAGCATCCAAGCCAAGTTGACACTCTAGTGATCTTTTACATACCGCGTAATCATACGACATGGCCACTCTCAATTTTCTACATCATGAAAATCCACCGACTAGGGCCGGGGTCAAACACTTAACCTCAGGTGCAGAAGGCCAGTGACAAACCAACTACGCTACCCAGCCGGCTAAAAAAAATAATAAAGTTGTGCATAAGATCTCTTCAAAGAACTATAAAAGTGACTGCTATAATTAATCTCATATATATATATAATTTTCGAAATAATAATCACATTATTACCCTTATCCTGCGATCCTTTGTGTTGCATTTCGTGGAATGTCATCCAAGTTCAATTTCCAAACCAGCAATATGAAATCTCACAAGGCCAGAAATTTCTGGATTATCTATTACTCGACCTTGATGAGCAAAGTCATCTGGTTTTTGTCACGTTCAGAAGTTTTGGGACATAAAAAATACTTCAGATTTTGAAAAACTTGAAAGTGAAAATTGGAACAACCATTGCAGAATACTAGCCAAATTTCGAACCCTTCTAACACAATCCTGGCCTTTTAACATGGGACGCTGTCCTGCTGGAAGATCCCATTTCCAGTCGGGAAAACAGACGCCATATAAGGGTGCAACTGAGGCGCAGTTATGATCAGATAGTCTATTACTCTCACGGTCCCAGAGAGTCACCCATAAGAACGTTCTCCAAAGTATACTAGCTCCAACAACAGCCTGTGTACGAGAAGGAAGAAACTGTTCGATTATGGTAGACGGCGCATCCTGACACAGCCATCGACGTGACGAATGAGAAATCATGATGCATCCAACCAGGAAACTCTCTTCCACTTGTTTATGGTCAAGTCTCAATGTTTATGAGCCTACTAGAGGCGTAGTTGGCAAAGACGCTTGGTCAACACAGGCCCACGAGTTGGAAGTCACTTGTGCTGTCCAATATCCTACAGTGTCCTCTGAGCTGTGCGTTCCGACACACTTGGATTTGGACCTGTATCGTATTGGGATGTCAACTGAGCCACTGCCTGGCGCCGATTTTGCTTTATTGAGCAACATCCTTTTTCTTTGATGATGCGTACATGTCCAACAGCTGGGTGTTTATTTCTGGTTTCACTGTTACTTATCCCCTTTTGACAAATACTGAAAACAGCAAAACACGAACAACCTACCAGTCATGCTGTTCGGACCCACTCCTTCCGAGTTTTCAGGCCATTACAATCCGTCCTCTTTCAAAATCGTTTAAACCAGCTGCCTTTCCTCTAACTCGTAAAAGTAACCATGATAATTTACCTTCTGCAGCAATAGTTAAACATCATTCTCTCACAATAACGTGGCTTCCACGTAATCCAGACGCGTTCAATAAAAAATGTGGAGGTGTTCATTATATGTTTTGGTTAGGCGGTGTATGTCATTAGAAGGAGAGAATTAACAAATTACTGATTGCATTTTGTGAGAATCAGTTGGAAACCAAACTACCTTGATATTTGTTTTTTACTAAAGAATGTACGTAAGAATTATATGTAGAAATCATTTTTGTTTTGAGTTTTTTTTTTTTTAAGGTTTTTCTACTTGCCCTGTAAAATAACAGTAAGTTGTATCTCTTCTTTTCAGGATGTTTCCTAGTGTTAGGATAATAACAGAGCTGAGTCAGTCCAGTAATATGAGGTTCATGCAATTCAGAGCTAACGACACTTATGCACTGCACCTTTCAAAGATGGAAAAGGTAAGAAACCTATTTTCATTGCATTTTTCACATCAGTTTGTTTTTCTTTTTGAAAAACTTTGCTTTGTAGTAGTTTTGTAATCTTGATAATATTTGTCCGGATGTAACTTAATAACAAAAGTTTTGTAGCTAATGGAAGAAAATTACTAGAAGTTCTTGTCCAAACTGTCTGAAAATTTTGTAAATAATGTTACTAATCCCCCAACTAAATTTTTAATTCACTTACAAAAAAATTCAAACATGCTTAACTTGTTGATAAATAAGCGTCTAGTTTGTCGTAAGTTTCGGTTGCCAATCTTATTGGTACTAAACTAAGAAGCTCTACAGTTTTGCAGTATTCTTTTTCATCTTCATTTCACATCTCAGAAGCATTGAATTTATTCGGAATTTTTTTTTAAAAAAAAACGATTTTTTAAGTGTTCATAGCTTTCTAGCACAAGTTTTCATATCTTTCTACTCAACCTTTCTTTTCCCCGGCCCACATACATATGACAGCTATTTAACACGGGCCGCAACATGAAGAATACTAGGGAGGAAAACACATTATAAGACGAAGGCTGCAGTAGATGTTCAAAGTATGGAAAATTTATCAAAATACTAAAAACATTTTTGGCTTTTCTTTTAATACTAAATTAATCTCTCTATCAAACATAAACAAAACAGTTTTACGCATTTTGTATTGAGTTGCGAGGTAGTTACTATTTCCTTTCGTCTATAACGACAGCCTTTGTTTACATTCTACTGTCATACAAACACTTTACTTTAAAAGTTTCCTTTCCTTTTTTTTCCTTTGACAAATCTTCTCTCTAGTGTATTTTAATTAAAAATATTAAATTATCAAGTGCAGGGAGGTATAGCAAAGAATTTTAACTGTATTCCAGGCTGAAATCAATATCATTTTTTTTTTAATTCGTTCTTATTCGTTCTAAAATAACTAACTAAACAACAACATATAGGAGTTTTAATCCCAAAGAAAGGATTACTTCAAAATTTTTTACTTAGAGTATTTAACTAAGTTTTTACAGCCAAAGCTATTATCATATGGCATATGGACTGCTTTAAAGTATTGTATTGGGTTACGGAAGCAGACAGATATGTAATTCTTAATAACAACTTATCCGTTCTATAGAGTCCAAAGTTTCAATAGAAATTTGAATACGGTATTTTGAATTTAACTTTCACATTGTAAGAAATTCTCAAATTTGTTCAATCAATTATATTTATTTGGGCCCTGTACAAAGAAATCGAGATTAATGAAAAAGATGTTAAGCTAGCTAAAGCTCCTTCAAATCCTTGGAATATGATCCCTTGGATTTCAGCTGCAAATCTCCGTTCTAATGCCAAAAGACGGTATACAAGAAAAAATGATGAAGAAAGAATAAAGAACAGAGGGAGTATATAAAAATTATAGTTATATTTTCTTTCTCTTGATAATTACGATATTCAAGCAGAAAACAATAGATTTATAGAATTTTCGATTATTTAATAAGTTACGATCTCTAAAAAGTAAGGATTAGATGATTTATATATATATATATTTAAACAAGTTTTGATTATCCGCTGTGTTCAGAGACTAGCGAACTCTTACTAGTAATCTGATCAAATGCAAAGTTCAAAGAAGAATTTTGAAAACTTTTTATTTTACAAGGTCAATTTTTCCCCGAAAATTTAAAAAATAACGCAATATTGTTTTTATAGTATGCAAATATGCTTTTTAAGAATATTAAAGTTAGCGCACAGAGATATCAGAGTAAATCTAGAATGGAGGCAAGAAACATTTGAATCGATTTTCATTACCAACTATATTGCTAACTGTATAGGGCAACGTGTTGTGTGTTATTGATAAATCACAAATTGATAAGATGATAATGAAAATAAAAGGAATCTTTTAGTGAAAAAATTATTTTATTTAGATGCTCGTTCTTGGGGCTTGCGATTGCCTGTAACCTAAAGACCATGCCATCTCATCCCTGGTTCAGGCATAGCAAACCAGTAATAGGTACCTCTTAACAAAAGAACAGGACATTAATTTTTTTTTAATTATGGCAAAACGTAAGCCAGTGAAAACATTTCGGGTTAAATATGGGGAAAAAATCTCAAAATTCTTGAAATTTTAAGTTTTCTAAGCCTTTTCAAAATAGCTTTTCGTGTAAACCTCCTTCAATCAAGAGATAGATCAAATTAACGTATCCGACTACGTTCGGAACCGTGATTTTTCAAAAGCGTATAAATGGATAATTTTCATGATATTTAGTGTCACTTAGATTAGAAAATGTATATAAAATTGTTTTAAGAATAGTATTACAATAAAAAATTATTTAAATACACTATTTTTACAAAAAAATTAACATGCACTGACCCATTTTCAAAATGTTCTCCTTTTGTAAAAAATGCTTCTATTATAATAATATTTTGCCAGTATATAACTCAGACCTCTGTACAGGGGCTCAACATGAATATTTGAAATATATCACTTAAAAGTGGGTTTATCCATGTTTTACGACAACAGAGGGGAGACATTTTAAGAAAAAAAACGCCGATAATGATTTCGATGGGTTGTAACTGTAAAAATAATGTGAATTTTTCAAAAAAAAAATAGTTCAGACTCTTTGGGGAAGTCTTTAGCTTATATAAGCAAAATATTATTATTTTAGAAGCATTTTTTATAAAAGGAGAACATTTTGAAAATGGGTCATTCTAAGTTAATTTTTTTGCCGAAATATTGTATTTGAATAATTTTTTTTTTGTCAAAATGTCCTTAAAACAATTTTATACATGTATTCTAATCTAAGTGACACTAAATATCATGAACATTATCCATTTATGCACTTTTTTAAAATCACGGTTCCGAACGTAGTCGGATACCTTAAGCCCATACATGTTCCACAAGATGTGAAATGACTAAATGTTAAAATTCTTAGCATTTTTCGAAACGCCTGCGTAACTCATATGGAATACAATTGCTGGTGGGAATGTTAAGCTAGAACAAAATGGCATTCTTCTCTGCAACCCGTCGCATGCTGCTTCACTTTAATCACAGCTAAAACGTCTCTGAAACGTGACTTTACCTCAGCGATTATCTTACTAAAAGAAGTAACCCAACCCTCTTAAAAGCACTACTTTTAGCAATTGGTAAATAATGGTAATAGAGAATGTAACTCACGTATTTTTTTTCTTATTCAATAAAATGTTCTGAGAAACAAACTCATTCTCAGTAAATGTGCTTCTTTTATTATTCTATGCTGCATTGAATAAGGTGTATAAACCTTATTATGCATTTAACATGAAATCTCGATTAATTAATGTCTATTTTTCCTACCAATACAGAGTGAACGCGAAAGAGGATCTCACATTTCATACATGTTCCGGTTACCTTTTGCTGCTGGAAGTGTCTTCAGTGCTAGCATGCTGGACACTCTGCTGTACCAAGTAAGTATCGAATTACTTTCAGTCTTACTGCGCTCAAACATACACTATAATTGAACTCATATCATTCACTAAAAATCTCCTTATCGAAAATGCAGTCGGCGGCAAAGAACACTCTTACAATGGTTTTCTTCTCCTGTAGGCTTTCGTAAAGGAGTACATGATTACATTCGTCAGGCTGTTGTTGGGAATCGACCAAGCACCGGGATCTGGATTTCTTTCTTCCGTGAGTAACGCCTTTATATTTAGATTTTTTAAAAACATTTTACAAAGCACATGCTCCTATGCCAATTTATTAGTATTGTTTGTTAGATGACACTTAAATGGAAGCTATAATCTCTCTAGCTAGCCGTTGGTGACTACACCCTATCCATGATAACATTATAATGGGAAAAAATGGGCACAAAAGACTAAACATCAAGGGCAACAAGAGAGTAGAAGCCTGATTTGACTCCTATCTGCTTCGTAGTATCAGTCATATGTCACCTGAATTGTGTGACCTTACTCTCATTATTACCATATCACGTTAAGGTATCCGACTACGTTCGGAACCGTGGATTTAAAAAAGCGCGTAAATGGATAATTTTAATGATATTTAATGTCACTTAGATGAAAATACACGTAAAAAATTGTTTTAAGGACATTTCGACAAAAATATTTATTTAAAAACAATATTTTGGCAAAAAGTTAACTTAGAATAACCTTTTTTTAAAATGTTCTCCTTTTATAAAAAATGCTTCTAAAATAATAAAATTTTGCTTATACAAACTAAAGACTTCCCCAGAGTGTCTGAATTTTTTTATTTTTTTGAAAAATTCACATTATTTTTAGAGTTACAACCCATTGAAATATATATATATATAATTATCGGCGTTTTTTTCTTAAAATTTCTCCCCTCTGTTGTCGTAAAACATGGATAAACCCACTTATAAGTTATATATTTCAAAAATTCTAGTTCAGCCTCTGTACAGAGGTCTGAGCTATATATAGGCAAGATATTATTATAATAGAAGCTTTTTTTCCAAAAGGAAAATATTTTGAAAATGGCTCATTTTTTGTCAAAATATTGTACTTAAATAATTTTTTATGTTAATACTATTCTTAAAACAATTTTATATACATTTTCTAATCTAAATGACACTAAATATCATAAATATTATTCATTTATACGCTTTTGCAAAATCGCGGTTCTGAACGTAGTCGGCTACCTTAATGTGAGAATTTTAGGCTTCTACAGATTTACAATTCAGCGGCTCCTCGACACGACGGGTTTTCAGTGGAATCAGGATTCAGACACGCGTCTCGACGAAAATATCACCGGCCACGAGTCCAATGTCTCAATACTCAGCCACCGCAGCCCTAAAAAAAGAGTATAAATACATAATTTAGCTGAAGTAGAGATGCTAAATACGGTTTTCGTATTCTTTTCAGAAGCAGGGCATTAATAAATAATCAATCCATTCGACAGATTGCAAGATTTCGTATGAAATTGAAGGAATTATTTTTTTAAAAAAAAAGATATTTAAAAATATTACATTAATATATATAATACAGCGTGGTGCATAATTATTGTGTGCATTTCATATTTTAGGGGGAAAGTGAGTTATACATTTTTTTTCCTTCGGAAAGACAATTTAAAACAATTTTTAAGCAACAAAATTTTAATTATTTAACAACTTCTACATGAACAGGTAGATGGCGAGACAACATTTCGCAAGGAAAAGATACTAATGTCATCCGTTTGTAAATAGTAATCGTATCAGAAAAAGTAAAGTGTATTTTGTGGTTTCATGAAAGCAAATTCATTGTAAATGTTCAGAGACATTTACGTTTTAAATATTTGGAGTCGTCCTCCAAAAGTAAGGACTCCCTTAGGTTGGTACCAACAATTTAAGAACACGTGAAACATGAAACATAAGAAGGGCACTGGTAAGCCATCAACTTCCACTGAGGATGATTTTAGGACAGTCCCGAGTACATCGATTGATCGTGCTAGTTTGCAGCTGAGAACACCGATAACAAATGTTGTGGGAATTTCGCGTAAATGTCTCATACATTTCCACATTAAGTGCAACAGTAGTATGAATTGAAACACCAAACGTCAAAACTAAGTGTTTCCATTTCAGAAAGTGTGTTCTTAATAAAATCGAGGATGACGATTCTAACTTAGAAAATGTCATCTTCTCTTCGATGAAACAACTTTCCATGTTTCTGGTTATGCTAACCGTAAAAAACAGGAATGTCTTCAGGCATGGGCCAACTAGGCTAAGGTCCAAGGCCTCAGCCTTCGTAGGTGCCTCGTCTCCGCCTCAATAAGATAATTATATCCGAATAATTTTTATGGTCATTCATCGGAAAATAGGAATTTCGAACTACAGGGTAATTTTTTTTAACTGACGATATTACGAGCCACCTAGAGTTCGATTGAATAACCGCAATGGCACCCAACTTGGTATGGAGACTAATGATGACATAGGAAATAAGATTTCGTGGGAAAAAATTTAGTTTCGAAAATCCGAATAGGGGTATTTATGGCGCTGTTGTAGCTTACCAAACCAAGAATCAGTATAAAACGCGGGTGTGATAGCAAAATCTAAATTTATGTTTTCATATACGACAAACACGTTAGTAATTAGGGCTATGAAATCATGTAGACAGCTCGGAAGAAAATTTTCAGCTGAAGTGAGGTGACTCAAGGGAACATGCAACTCACATTTCCAGAACACGCATTATGGGTAATGCCGCATTATCTTAATCATGCACAGCCGCTCGTGAGCTTGGAACCTGACAGAAGTTGCTTAAGGGGGTTTTATCGCTTTATGTTTTGAAAGGAATGATTAAAAAGTTCGAAAAAACCAAATCACTGATAATTTGCAAAGTCAGAGGACCTGTGTCAGAGCTGGAAACTATGTGAAATATTTCTTGTAAGAAATGCTGTGCAGAAAATGCTCGGTTTAGTTTCTGAGAATGGTTGTCATATTCAATGGGGTCGAATTTCTCACCGGGGAAGTGAATATAGTGAAGGAAACTTGACATTTCCCAGTTATTTTGTACTTTTTACTATTTTATTTTCCTTTTTTGTAACAATTTTGCATTAGACAGTGCCATAAATACCCTCATCAGCGATTTTTCCCCACGGAATTTTGATTCCCATGTCATTATTAGTCCCTATTCCAAGTTTGGTGCCATTGAGATTGTGAGATGGAGCTACAATTGGCTTTGAACTGAGTCAGTTTCAAAAACATTTACCCTGTATAAGCCAACCGACAAAAGTGGCAAGACTGCATTAATATGTCATGCCCGTTGCCAAGGGCTACCATCCTACGCAATGATTACTCATTTAATCCAAAGGCGACGGTCAGTAGAGCCAGTTTTTGCCTAGGTTTGTGAGAGTGCGAGTCCCACCCATTTATTTGTTTCGGGGTACTATTTACACGCGTATTTGATAACATATGCTATATACTTTTACACATAGGGTCACAGATAGAGCTTACTTTTGCATAAAAGCTCGGCCCTCAAAAGTTTTAAGACGTCCCTGGTCACAAATATCTCAAAGCTTTGAAACTGAATTTCTACATGTAGTAAAAGAAAAGCACACAGTAGCCCGAAAGTGAATGTGTGTTTGGTATACATCGGCTGCAGATAAAATCTTCGGACCATTTTTCTACTTTGAACACACAGTGACGTATATGATAGAGTGTAATGCTTTTTCCCAATTAGAGCGCCATCAGCCTGAAGTTATCTTTCAACAATTCGGCGCGTGAGAAATATAAGCTTCCACTGTGTGATGTCCTAAGATTCATTGAGGCTCCACCTAGAACCTTTCATCGAATTTGGTGTCAGTACTTGGTAAGTTCAACAAAAGCTATCTATAATAAAATGAAGTTTTAAAAGAAAATTCGTTTCCCACATTTTAAATTCGCGAAATCATTATGTACTCGAAATAATTTGTGAACAGTATTCATTAATATTTCATTTTCAGAACTCGTCCTGCTTTAAATTATTCAAAAGTGAGATTAAGTGATACGATTTTTGAATTTTTCCGAGAATGTATGTCCGGAAATAGCTATTAACGATTAAAATTATTCGGATCATGATCCTATTGATGTCAAATCAAAAATGACCCGACGTCCAGGCCTAGAAGGCACATGCCTTAAATCCTCCCTGAGCTTCCATATATGTTTTTAAAGTATTTTTCACTTGACCTTTTGCATTCGATCATTTTCCCACTTCCTTTTAGTATATTTTTAAGTATATACTTTATTCAATAAGCTAAAAAGAAACACTTTTATCGAAGTTTTGCTCTTCGTATCAAAAGCTGTATTCTAATTTTGTTCCGAAAGGAAAACGTATACACAGACCTAATATTACAAGAAACTGGCACGTATGAAGCTCGGGAAAACATGTTTCCCGCGCAACTTTGTAAATAGTTTTGCGTGCTTCTAAAATAAACGAAATAAAATGACTCCATTTGTACCAATTTAAAAATTGTTTGAATTTCAATTACTTATATATCGTTTGAAATATATAATTCTTCGCTTCATAAGTAGAAATTTTCTTGATATAGCAATAAAATTCCTTTACAAAACAGGGATTTCCAACAAAAAAGCATGTACTGTGTTGTTCACAGTACAACTTGTACTAACAATCAGGTCACGGCAAATCTTCAAGCCGCTTGAAGATTACCACTAAAACTCTGAAAGAAACTCGTGATTCCCTTTGTAATCTTGTCATCGGCTGAAGATGAATTCAAGTAACTATATAAAGACAATGCAAGTTCAAGACACTTTATCGTGTTAGCCAAAACGGTGGCAAGCTTTCTCAAAGATAAATATCCCAAGATGTCGCCAACTAAGCGATAAATATTTGCTTTCAACTTGGCAACCAGTAAAATATGACACACAATTCAGCTCTAAAGTAGTCGTTAAGCAATATCTTCAATGTATTTTTTCTCACGTTTGTTACATTTTTAAGCATATTTGAATAGGTTTTAAAAAGATCGGCACTTACGCATTATCCCAACCTATTTGCGACATTATATGAAACAAAGCACATGATTGCCAATTCAGCGCATACGACACATACGAAATTGGGGTTGCCAACTTGGAGAGTTATCTTGAACGTTGGTGATTGTTGCCATGATACGTAAGTACAAAATGATCTACAGAATTATTAATGTGTTATGAATTCTTTAGATGAAGATAACAAAAGAGGATATGTGGATACGAACCTATGGACGGCTGTATCAGAAGCTCTGCTCGTCTACTTGTGAAATACCTATCGGAATTTACAGAACACAAATGGCAGGACCCTGTGAAGCCTCTACGGTAAAAGAATATATATTTATATATGTAGTACATGCTGTAAAGATGTTTATATAATTTTTTAGCTATCCAGAATGTAATGCAAAAACTTTATTGTCGACAGACATAATTCTAATCAGCTGTCACGTTTAAATATAGAAAGAAAAATTTAAAGTACACTTAGTCACAGTAGACTTCCAATTTGAATTTTTTTTTCATATATAAATGCTATGTTTAAATTTTTGGGGGGATTTTCTTTTAGGTATCGTTGGAATTAGCGGACAGTGAAAGAAATCGGATAACCTCAGATATTGAAAGACAGGAAATTAGCAATTTAGTCAAGAACCGCATGAATGATTTGAGGTTACCCACTGAAGACTATGGTGAGATTCCGTTAAATATTTCATACCAAATTAAGGTTATAAGGTGATCTTTACCAAGTTTATTCCATAAAAGGGGCCTAATGAAGAATTAATTAATTCATTTATTTAAGCTACCCGACTACGTGCGAAACATTTTTTTAAAGTTATACGAGGGTTGTTTTTTTTTTGAGTTTACTCCTTAAGAATAAATTTTCATAAAAGGTCCCCGGTATGAAAATATTATGAGGAGTGAAATTTTAAAAAAGCGCTAACAAAAATAGGTTACGTGAAAATTCTGCGTATGCGCTAAATCTCTGTCCGAAGAAAGAAGGAAGAGTTTCTACTTTTCCTTCGTTTTTAAAATTGCGATCCTTCTTTTCTTATCAAAATCAGACAAAAAGTAACTACATAATCGAAAAGATCATCTGTTTCGCCACGGTTCAGTGTAAAATTTTTTACAAAATAATGAAATTTTGTATTTTTTACGATTGTTTTCAAAATGAGTCAATATCGATGCGTTTCTTTGAAAAGAGTTTTTCAGTCGTTCTGTACGTATTTCTTACAATTGTAATGTATCAAAATATTGTACTAAAAAAGTTCATACTTGCTTCTTTTAGAATCAGTGATTTAAAATATAAAATGTCAAACCTTCGAAACTTGCTATTTTTCAAAGAATACTCAAAATTTTAACTAAATATTTAATAACTTCGTTATTTATAAAAATAATTACAGGAACTTTTTTCCAAATGTCAAAAGTTGTTATTCGTGTTTCGTTCAAAGATTGAAAAAATTTCTTAAAAATTACGTATTTTTAAAAAAAAAAATTGTGTTTTTCGTCTAATACCCTTTTTACAAGAAATCATTATAGCAGGTTTTTTCTTACATTTTTTTGTTTGAAAATTACCGTTATTTGTTATCGACGTGAGAAATTTGGAAAGTATGTTTTAAAAACTAAGCCCTCAAAAAAATTAAAACTTTAAACAAATTCGCAAACTACGTTTACTAGCGTAATTTTTAGCGTTACTTCATGCCTTAGCTTTCTTGACTATAACAACTGAAAATCACCAAATTTGGCGGGATGTGAAGCTAACCGCGCAAAAGAGCTACCAGAGAGAAGCTTCATAAACTCTGTACAATGGACAATGGAGGGTAACCATAACGAAGTTATTTTCGTTGTAGATAAAACCTATACGATAACTGCAAACATCGACGTTGCCGATGGTTTAGCCAATGGGGCTGTAGGTAAATTGTCACACGTTGAATTGGATGATCAAAATAGAGCTCTACAGGTTTGACTCCTATTTCCAAACGAGGAAATAGGATTGGTAGAGAAATAGTTCTTATCAATCGTAGATCTACAACAGTTCCTCTCAACCTAAATAGATCGATTCATGCTAAAAGGAATCCCTTCCCATTGAAACCAGCCTGCTCCTTGACAGTTCACAAATCGCAAGGAGGGACATTTGATGAAATTGCTTACAAATACAGCTAGGCACATTCACAACCTTTGGTCTACGTAGACATCCAGGATCACGGCTCAAGAAGAACTTCATATTATACTTACTGATGGGCATCAACCTTTTTACCACGACAGACGAAACAACGAATCGATGCTTTCATTACGAAATGAGTTTACCAGGGTTTCTACTGTTCATCTTACTACAATTGAACAAATTATGATCAGTAAAATGAATGGAGGGGATGTGGTTTTCTTTTCTCTCAACTGCCAAAGTCTCCGGGCACATGCACGTGATCTCCGTGGTAATATTGTGCAAAAAGCACACATTTTGATGTTATCAGAAGCATAGCTTCGCAATGAGGAATTAGTTGAAATTGAAAATTGTAAATGCATAACACAGTATAGACGAGATTTTGTGAGAAGAAATACCCAGTACGTTAATCAAACTAAATCTAATTTGGGAGATATATGTACCGCAAAAGATGCATTTTACCTAACGGTAAACCCATTGTTATCGTCACAGTTTATATATCTGTCAATCAGAATGTTACTGACATTATATATTATATCCTCGAGACATAACTGGCATATACAGAAGGTGGTTCTAAACTACTGGGGAAGCAGTGTTATCAGGGGCGTAACTACTGCCGTATCAATGATACGGGCCCCAGAAAGTGTAATTACAGTCCCCCTAACTATATATGACTATGATGACTATATTATTATACAAAATATCTTCCCATATCTAAAAAAGGGTCCCGGAGGAGTTTTGATACTGGGCTCCCTGAGAGCTAGCTACGCCAGTGAGTATCATGCACTTCCACTCATATACCTGGGGGCGATTTCAATATTGATTAGATAAAGATAAGGGATTGAGATTAGAACAATTTTTAAAATCAGCTTAATTTGGGTTTTGTTTCTGGTAAAGCACGGGGAGGACTAGGTATGGTACAACTATTGATGCGCTATTTTCCCGATTTGTAAATCACGTATCTACCAGTGTTCACGTATCATACTTTAGTTACTACAAGCCTCTTGTCACAGTGATTAATAGTGGCGAATGTAATTAATACTCAGTGATATTAATAGTGAAGTAAATCAACCTTCTTAAAATGCACTCGTGTACAATGAGTAGCATATAATTATGTAACATAATTGATGACTGTTATTTTATAAATATATTATTTTACTGAATCAATATGAAAAATGAGAATAGAATAAAGAAAATGCATGCATGATTTCAGTATTATATGAGATGCGTGAAATCAAAGACATCCGTACTTAAGGAGTAAACACCAGTCGGCGTCAGAGCCAACACACGCAGTTTTTTTAAAGTAAATTATACAAAAATAAGCTAAAATTGTAAAGGAAAAAGTTCTTTTTAAATATCAAAATGGGAAAAATTAGGTGAAAATTTACAAAAAATTTCATAACGTGATTCGCTTTGGATATAAAGTTTATAAATAAATTTTCGACATTTGAAAACTTCTAGAGCATTTTATCTCAGTCACTACATGAAACAGAAAAATACCTTCTATATTTATAAAATTTCTAATAATGCAGTGATTTCTAAAAAAGTATAGGTCAAAACAATTTTAACCTCTGACTTACAAAATAATTCAATTAATTACATTCATAATTTTTCAACAACTGTTTCAAATTTTCCGAAAAACTTATTTTAAAATAGGTAACTGCATGCTGGAAATGCCATTATTGTTTTTAAACAGTTATAAATTTGTACTGTTAAATAGAAAACAAGAAACCTGGTACTTTCATAATCTAAATAAATCGGTCAGCAAAATCAAACCATAAAATATTTTTGTCGATTTTTAACAAAATTCGCTTTTTAAGGCAGTCGGATACCTTAATCATATCGTTTAAAAACTTTCAATAATAACTATGTAGATACGGGCAACCGCATTTACAAGAATCCTAATTCATTCAGCGCATTTCTATAATTTTAATACTTAAGACCAGCGATACTCAACCTGCAGCCAACGAGCCGCATGTGGCACACCGGGCTTTTCATGATTCATTGCCCTAAAAAATTAAATTATTTAAGAACAATGGATTAAAAATTTAGCGGGAAAATCCTCTCCATCAAGCAATCAAATCAACCAATTTTAATGTGGATGTCGTACGGATGCGAATTGCAGGATTTTTTTTTTCTATTTCAAACAGTAGCGGGGTTAGTAATAACAAATAATAGTGAAATAGGGAATGAACTGGAGTAGAGATCATTTTATGTGTGAAACTTATTTTTAATTGTAAACAAATAATACTGATTTTTCAGTCTGGAATTCAGTCAAAACTCCGCTTTGCTGTCATTTTGCATTTGATAAATTAATGCTTGAAATAAAAATAAGAGACGCTTTGTCAAAAGAAAAAAAATCAAATTATCAAACGGCTTGACTGTTTTGTTTGTATGGTCTGGAATGAAAGGGAACCGAAACTACCCCTTTACTCTGTAAAAAATACATAAAAACGTAGAAAATTTTTGACGTGTGTTTGATAAAGATTAATGCAGTAAAGCTAAAAATGAATTCAAACATTTTGATCAATTTTCCACATTTGAAGTGTACAATATTGCCTTCGTCTTATGGTGTTTTTTCCATCAATTCTCATTTTGCGGCCCGCATGAAATATCTACCATATGTATGCGGCCCGGCGAGAAAAAAGGTTGAGTACCCCTGTTTTAAATAAAAACATTGATACATCTAACCAAGAAAAGGGCTCATAAAAAGTAGACTAGGAATCCGTGTTGATGCTTAATTCTCATAATGAGTGTACTTTTAAGGAGGTAGAGAAAGAAGAGAGGACCCACACCTCCTCCACATTTGAACCTTAAAACTTTTTACAGTCCTTCGCAGCATTTCTTTTTCAACCTAGTTACACTGAGACAACAATACTCATGGGATACCTCAAATATCACGTCAAACTTCCTTTTGTCCGGTGAAGTGCAGCAACTCGGTGTAGCATTGACTCAACAAATTCCCACCCGGTGTCATGGTGCATTGTCATCCATAAAAATTCTATTGTTGCTTGGATAGATGAAGTCCATGGATAGCTGCAAATATCCAAGTAAGCATAAGCCTTTCGGGTAAATAATCGGTTCAGTTGAACCAGAGGACTCTTTCCTTCCATGTAAAAAAACAGCTTTCACAGTACCTTGTTGACAATTTGGATCCATGATTTTGTGGGGTCTGTGCCACACCCGAACACTACCACCATTCTTACCAACTGAAACCCTGACCAAGCCGCTGTTTTTCAGTACTCTAGGGTCCAACCGATATGGTCATGAACCAGGAACGTAGCTACCACCGTATCAATGATACGGGGCCCCCAAGCCTCAGGGTCCCCAAAATGTGAGAGAATAAATCGTAAAATGTTGAGAGTCCACCAAAAAGGGCCTCTAAGGAATTTTGATACGGGGCCCACTCAAAGCTAGCTACGCCAGTGTCATGAACCCAGGAGAGGCGTTCCAGATGATATCATGCCGATGTTGGTCCTTTGCTGCCCTTTAAGGCCGAATTTCACCGCACTGTCTTAAGAGACACGTTTATCATACTCCCCACATTGATTCTTATTGTAAATTCATGCAGTGTTGCTTGTCTGTTAACGGACAATTCTAAGCACACGTCGCTGGTCTCGGTCACTAAATGCAAGCAGTTGGCCACTGCGTTGTCTACGGTAGGAAGTTTTACCCGAAATTAGGTATTCTCGATACACTCTTGATACTGTGGACAATTTCCGAAACAGAATGTCCACTACCATTCCACGTTTTGTCTTCTAATCCTAAATCATGCCAAAAACCTTTTTACATGAATCACTTGAGTATAAATGAAAGCCCTGACAATACACTACCCTTTTATGCATCTTATACGCAATACCGTTGATAATTTTCTCACTTCAGAGTATAATCTCCATAAAATCAGTAATCTATGTCAAAACGAAAATTTTCACATAAAAATAAATCCTCAACGAAATGTAGATTTATTTGAATGTTCTTTTTCGCTCAAAAAAAAAATAAGCCTTCCTTTTTTTCCCCCACATTTTAAGTAAATTTTCATCTAAAATGATTCTAGCAAATTTTCATACATATAATATTTTTTTTTTTTTAGGATCAATTTGATTAAAAAAAGTTTTTTTCAACTTGTTAAGAAGGATAGATTTTGCGCGGTTACAAATTCCAAAAATAATCCCTTCTCAAATTTAAAAACTTGCTAGTTTAGGAGAGAAAGAGTTTCTACAGCATCACCGATTAGAATTCTTAATCGCGCGTATTTTTTCTTTCAGATGATGTGTCAGAAAAAAGGAATGGCCTTTCTTACGTGATAATAAACCCTAGCTGCGACCAGAAACTGGAGCTAGGTGATGTGATGTAAGTATATTTCTGATGCCCTCAGAAAAGTTTTACAAGATAATTTTGTATCAGACAAATATATATATATATATATATATTGTATTTTTAATACAGCATGTCAAAAGATATCCTTCAGATTTTTTTAAGTTCGAGTGTAGTACCACTGAAGACCCGCTATGTACGGGGGGGGGGCCGATGCACAAAAGTATAGAGGCTATAACTCATTCAAATTTTTTTGATTAATTTAGGAATTGGCGCTGGAATCTGCACGAAAGCTACTAACATAAAACTCGTAATTTTAAGCAATGATTAAGGACCATGCTCAAAAGTCAATAATTCTCACATCATATCCTTAAAAAAAATTTTCACCTTACTTCAGGATCGAATAAAATATTAGACTTACAGATAGTTTTGGCCTTTTTCAATAACATCCTTCTCTTCCTAAATTCTAACAATTGTTCAAGTCCAAGAGTAAAAATCAATACACACACACATCACAGCTGTGTAGTTAGAAATTGTCAAAATTAGAATGCATGAAAGTCTTAATAACCCGGTGTCAGTGCTTCAATCCCATACGATTCTTCAAATTTATAGTTTCTGTATACGGGTTCTCCATTTTTGTTTCCACCTTTCAATGTGCCTTTTTTTCCCATCCAAATTTCTGCATGAAAAATGAACAATCACTTTTCAAAAGAAAGATACATCTTTTAATTATATTCATAGTAATTATATTTATGAAGCGAATCTTTGCATAGATCTGGGTACTCGTTTTTGCAGTGGCATGATACCATTATGACAACAAGATCGAGAACTACCCCTTTGAAAATTCACTTTAGACTTCAATCTTTCACTAAGTAAATTAGTATATTGTAAATCAATTTATGTGTCTTTGCTGACATGCGGGCAAAGTAACAATTTTTTAGCTTTGTAAATTATCATTAACGTCAAACTTCGCTAGCGAGGTTGTGATAATACACTAGTACCTAAAAATCTTTAAAATACACAAAACGACATTGTGTGTATCATACAGAGCACAACAGTCAGTATGGAATAGTATCAAAAGGCACCAAGATATAAATTTAAGAAAATATTGTGGCTTTAGAAATTAAATCTTTTGAAAATAAAGTGATCCCACACAATGATTGTATACAGAGCAGCCTTGTGAATGGCATTTGTTTAAAAAAAATTAGAGGCTGTGGAAATAAGTTTGACTCTTGCATTACTAATTATTCAATATATAGTTATCTATTTTGTGCTGAATTCCCATAGTTATCATGAATATCTGTAAAATGTCAACCCAAAAGGATACCTGTGTAATTATATGAGATAAAAATGAAAGTTTTATTAATGTGCCAAAAAAAAATTATGAATGGTCACTGTATTATTTCGCTTCATGGAATCACGTTTATTTCACAGATTTCTCATCAGGCCAAGTCCTATCTCCAGTGTGAAGATCTTCATGAAAAGAGGCTCTGTGCGTGCCAAATCGGCGCCAAAGCAAAAAAGGGAGAAGCGAAAAGGCGACACCTCGGAAGAGTCTTTACAAGCTGAACCCTTGCTGTCCGAACAGAACCAACATGAAAATGGGACCATACTTATACCAAACAAGGGTTCCATAGATGTCGAGATCACACCCCCTGCTGAAGGTGTCAGAGGAACAATTGTGTGATAAAGAAACATAAGATTCTTTTGGTGATTTATTTTTCGATTCGATGTTGAACTATTTCTGGGGAAAAAAAAAATGGAAGATATATTTGGTGCATTACACATATCTTGCAGTATCCATTATCAATTCTGTATAAATATGTGTGTATATATTGTAGCAAGAATGTGTACATTTTTTATTTTTTGCATGAAATCTTGGTATATTTTGTGCATCCAATTCATACAGGGTATTCAGAATAATTAATCGAATGACGTACTGTCATGTACTACCATAACCTCCAATAGATATACATTGCAAAATGTATAGTGGCAAGAAATATGTGTGTTAAAAAATTCCTTAAACACAAGTGTTCTTAAAAAGGTACAGATGTATTTCCTATGATATTTGTCCTTGAATAAATCCCTTTTCAGTGCATCCACTTGAAAAACATACTTTCTATCAGTGGTGTACACTTAAATGGGGTTTACGAGTTCAATCCCCCTCCCCAGAAATTAAGATTCATAATTTTACCAGAGATTACCCCTTGGTGCTTTGGGGAACAGTGTATTAGCATATAACCCCCCCCAAGGGAGGTCTGTACACACTATTGTTTTCAACAAAATTTTTAAAAACCTTACATCTGGAGATAAAAATAATAGTAATTATGATCAATGAATAATTATAAAAAGTATGAGTTGTATACAAATTTATTAGATTTTAAAATAGCTTTTCTTAATACAAATGTAACTAATTACATTTGAGAATAATTACATCCTGCCATCAAGAATATTAAGCACACACATTTAAAGTTCTTTACAATGACAAACAAGATATTTTTTTCTTTTATGAGTTTTTTATACTTTTAAAACCCCTTCTTCATTTAATTTAAATAAATTATATAGTTATATTTAAAGATGTGAAAAATATATGAAATGCTCTGTATTGCAAATTCACCTTATATCTACATTGAATCATGCAGAAAGAAAAGGAGCTCGCGTGAAGAGGAATGGGTCTAGGATGTCCACCTCGTTTAAAAAGAATCATAAAACAAAAAGGCCAACCAAGAGCCCTAGACTAATGTTCAACAAAGTGTTGCATTTGAAAGACATGTTTGCACAAACTTCGTTTACATATATTTAGATAATGTAGTCAGTGATTTAATTTTTGACAGTTTTTGGATGTAATCATCACCTACAGATTGAAAATATATGTACATAATGGCTTTCATTTCTCACTAGGAAAAACTTTAATTGTAATATTGTTCCTTAAATTCATAGCACTAAAGCGGAAATGTGTGTATTTGAAGTTGATTTTATAAGAGTTTCCACAAAAGATGCAAAACTATTCAACAATTATTAATATTTCACTTTTTCATTTTGATGGAGTTGTGACTATTTCTGCATGAACAGTTTTAAAATTCGAATTTGATTAAATGCTATTTTGTAAAAAAATCTATTAAAACTTTCACAAAAATACTATCCTAGAATAGTATTGTAATTTACTATAATATATTAAACCTGGACATCAGTGAAAAAGGTTTTCATCTTTAAAAATAGCATAAATTATAGTTACCTTCTCATGTTTATCTATTGTTTAATAAATAAACGTAAAGAGGGAATACATATAAGGTGTCCACAGTAAAATTAATCCCATTTTAATCATAACCACAAATAACTTAAAATTAATTATTAATAATTATGACTCATATATGTAATACCAGAAAAAATGTATAAACAGAGCTTCACTGAAATAAAAAGAAGCGTAAGTTATCTGTAGCTTTTATGAATATAACCAACTTATAAACATGAATTGATATTTTCCCGCTATTAAACTCTATATACAGATCCTTAGAAATGACTCTTCAGTCTGTTTGGGAAGAGAGGAAATGCATTTTATGTTAATAAGTAATGTGTGTAACAAATATCATTAAAATGGTTTTATATTATTCTGAATACCCCATTTTTAATTATGTTGTATTGAGTAAACATTTTTTGTAAAGTGAGCCTTGAAGAGGGCAAACTCAAGTGATAATTTTGCTTTGTCAGCATACTGTTTTGTGCTGCATATGATCCCATGTGCTAATGTTAATACTGCTCTTTCCATCATTAGATAGAGTATGATTGGGGAAAATATCACGTTTTCAGGCTGTCTCAATTTATACATTTAATTTTTTTACTTGCATAATTCAATTTTTAAAAAATGTCTACACTCTTAAATATTAAACACTGAAAATTAAGTAAATCTAAATTTTTATCAATATTAAGCAGTTTTAATGTAAACATATATGAACTTGAAGACATTCAATATTAATAAAAATAAATGCAAAGAAAATTTGTTTAAAACTAATACATTTAATAACAAAAATTGTAAGACTTTTAAAAAAGTAAATCATTCTAATTGATTAACACTAACAACATCAATTTGTTAATTATTTGGTAAATAACTTTCTTAAATTTCCTCACAAGTTTCTACTGTTTAAGATGAAGAAAAAAACTCTTACAAATTAGGATTTCATATTTTATTTTCTAACTATACAAATTACAATGAATTTTTAAATATTTCCCAATGTTTAAGATCTATCACAAAGACATACAGATATTAGATTATCAGAAACATGTTTTAAAGATAATTACTATTTAATACATATTCTAGTATATAAAGTTAAGACAAATTTTCATTAAAAACAATCATTATCAAAAGCTCCTTGTTTAATTTTTTGAAACCAGCTAAAACTATTTTAAAAATTTCAAATGTGTAATAGCTCCTCAAATTTAAGATAATACAATCGAATAACAGTTTATGAAAAAAAGATAAATTTCAAAATATTTATTAAATTTTGGATAAAAAGACCAATAACATATGAAACACCTTGAAGGAAGAAAGATTTCTCAAAAAATAAAAATTTCATACTAGTATTCATTGAATTCTATTCGTAGCATGATAAAAACGGTGATTGTTTTAACAATTCCTGAAAATGAACAGGGTCTATTAGAAGTGAAATGAAATAAGCTGGGTGTGTATGAAAAGTTGGTCCTTAAAAGCTTATATGCCATTCAAAATAGTTTAAAAAGAAATTATGTAAACATAATTTATGAAACTAAAATTTACAAGAAAATATGTTGCTACAATTTAATATATTTATAAAATGACTAAATTTGATGCCTTTTTATGGACTATGCAAAAAGTCCTTTCTTATTCAGGAAAAATTTAATACTTTTTCACTGCAGTCACTGCCCTCAAAGATGTTACATAATGAAAATGTATTTCAATTACATGAAATACCATTAATGCCCGATCATGTATCAATGTAAATTATTAATAAGAATACAGAAGGATACTTATAACACACATATCACTTAGTTCTCATCCTAAACCTTGCAATTTTTTTAACTTTATTCCAATTTGTCTTAAATAAACTCAGCTTCAATATAATGTTGCGATCAGTAAAATGCTGTGATAGTAAAATAGTAACATAATGTGATGCAAACGCACTACTTGGGACCCTGAATATTAGACTGTATTTTCTTAGTAGCTAAATATATTTTGCTGTTTTTCCCCAATTCAGAAAGAATCACCAAATATAGCATAGGAGAGAAGATTAAGTATTTTCTTAGCTCAATTGTGAAATACAAATATAATGGTTCTTGTAAATTTCAGGAAACGTTTTTTGAACTACTATTGCATAAAAAACTATAAAAGGAACATCTTGTTGGAATTTTTTTTTTAATTACTTCATAGCTGTATTTCAATATTTAACTAATGTAAAAAAGTTATTTCATTACTGTGATTCTAGTAATATATATAAATGATAAAATCGTATTTTGACTGAAAAAAATATGATCAAACTTAAGACCAATATCGGGGTTATTGCAAATTTTAAAAAAATAATTTATGCATAAACAAAACTATGCACAACATCAAAATTAGCACATTTTACCTTAAACTTCTTTACCTCATTAGGAGTATTTCTGTATAATAAATATTTAAAATATTTTATTGTGTATGTACAAAGAGAATATTTACTCTAATTTTCATATTTTTACTCTATTTAAAAAGTGAAAAAATGAATAATCATTGATATTAACTTGACTTCAATAAAAGTCTAAAATTTCTCTTTAATTCAAACTTTTATATTTGAAAAATATTTACAATATATATAGTAGAGAAATATAAGGATACTTTAATTGCTTTGAAGTAGTATTGTGTTTATTTAATTTAGCATAAAAATCTAATCATAAATTTCATTCCCATTATTTTGAACAATTCATTTAAAAATACAAAAAGTATCCGAAATTGTCAAATATTCAAAACTCAATAATGACACATGAAAATGAATGTAAAATAAAGATTACCAAAACTGTAACAAATAAGGTTCTGGTAATATGCAAGAATGCTTTTCAAAATATATTATAGCAAAGTACATACATATTTCAATAATTATTCGCTAAACAAGATGTAAAAATAACCAAATATTTCCATGCTGGAAAATTTTACTTCAAGAGATATAGCAAGATAATTTGAATAGAAAAGTTTCATATGAATTTTATTATTTTTTATAATCATATCTTTAACTTCATGTATGATCCTCTCCCTGTCACCAGAAAAATATCTATAAGAGAGTGCTTTATAGTTCATTTGAAATCCTTATGAGAGAAAACAAATCAGAATTTATTATGGCACATATGCAGCCCTTTTTTAAATCAAAAAGCTATTTGTTCACTTTCGTAATATATCCTAAAAGCTTAGGTTATATTTTCAACTATTGTATATTGTTTAGAAATTAATAAGCTCATATAAATATATATATATATATATATATATCAGTGGCGCACACAAGGGGGGGTCCTGCGGGTCCGGAACCCCCAAAGACCTTGATTTTTTCCCGATTGATTATAATTCTAAGTACATAGTACGTAAAATTTAATTATTTGTTATTAATGATTAATTTTATTAATTAATGCTAAATATTTATTCAATAATTAGTTTTTTACTGAGTTTTGTTCCCGAAAATCGACAAAATCAAAAGGAGTATGATACAAGAATGGAAAACTTTCGACCCCGCCCCCTTGAAAAAATTCCTCTAAGTACACTATATATATATATATATATATATATTACTTTTAAAAAATTATAAGTACTAATAAATAATTTTATAGCTAACATCAAAGTTTACTTAAAAACTTCTATTAAAATTATTGCATAATTTTCTCCATTGTATCACACATTCTACGTTGTAACACATGGATACCAAAGTGTTAAATTATTTCTTGCATAAAGTAAAGTACATTTGACTTTAAATTAATCAAATGTTTGAATAAAGCATTTGTAGTACATCACCTTAAAATTTTGAAATTAAATCACTTATGAAAATGCAATTCTTAAGCACATTTGCATTTTAATGCATAACCACATATTTTTATAAATCGCTCCAATACATGTTAATATCTGGTATTAAAAGTCAGCATATTGATAAAAATTATTTATACTAAATTAAAATATATTATCTGGAAAATAAACTGATATAAAATAACCTTACAAAAAAATAAACTGATCAATTACTTTTGGGTGAAGGACTTCTACTAAATGAGAACAAAATTTCATAATTATTTAAATAATTACCTACACTTTTTTTGCATAATATCCTGTAAGATGTTATTTCATATATTCATGTATCCTTCAAGCACTTTGTTTTTAAAACATTTGTGCAAATGTAAACAAGAATGCACAGATTACTGGCGCAATATTTTTACAAAAAGCAAAGGAAAATAACACATTTTGGTAGTGTATAGTATTGTATATAAACAGCAAATCTTTTTTCAATTTGTATTAAATATTTATGTACTATAATAGCATTAAACTTTGAACATGTAAAATTAGAATGACGTCTGTGAATTATCTGCACATTCTGACTTTTAAAAAATAAAACTATTCGAGCAATCTTTTGAGTGCTTATTTAATCTATTTGTTAAAAGTATTTTGTTCATTGAATGGGATTTTCTACAATTCTTACTATACAATACTGAAATTATTCTAATAATGAATCTCACCTCTTTAAATATATATGAACATTAAATACATTAAAATTCCTTTGAGTATTAATGGTTACACCTTTGAAAAAGTTGAATTTAAATACCTTGGAACAAAAAAAATGATAAAAAAAATAAACAGCTGATGTTGTAACAGAATCAAAATGGCTTAATAAATGCTTCTGTGGGCTGAAAAGGACAATTGAGATCGAATTTAATCAGTCGCAAAACTAAATTCAAAACTTACAAAACACTAAAATTGACTGTCTTGTTTTAAGCAAGTGAAATATGGACCTCAAACAAAGATATAATGCCCTTACTTCTCAAAGCCATCTTTGGCCCAGAGCAGGAAGGAGGGTGGTGGAGAACTACATATAACTTTGAACGGTATTGGCCAGTGATGGCGAATCTATGACCCGAGGGTCAGACACTGACCCACGCAAGCTTTTTAACTGACCCACGATTGCTAGGCAACTTACTTGTGTGTTTACGTGGGTTCATTTAAATTTTCTAATTTATGTGGATTATTTATATTCTCTTAGTATTTTTTCAAGCCCTGTATTGACACAAAAGCAATTTAAATGCTGTCTTTAACCATCTGTTTGATCCTCACAGTTTCAAAGTTACTTAAATAAAAACAAATGTATATGAAAGTATGTAGCATTTGAAATAAAGCAAAAGAGTAATTACAAAATATCAAATAAAGTGTATAATTTTGCTCACATGTTATTTGTTGAAAAAAATCAACAAACCAAAGCAAATAACACCATATTTTAAGCCCTTTCTTCGGATAAACGGCACTTTTGTAAGTTTATGTTCAGTTATGTTTGTAAAGAGACTTTCATAGCGACCATTTTTACCCATTACGACAGTTGAATTTTAAAGGTGTTTAGTTTTAAAAATACTTAAAAATTTTAATCTTAACTCTGGTGCAAATGGGCATTAGTGACCCACGAGTTGGTACTAAAAAAAATATGAACAAAATTTGACAAACGTTTCAAAAAGGTTCGCCATCCCTGGTATAGGCTTTCTCGGAAACCACAAATGACACAAGTCATCCATAGTAATAGATTAAGATGGATTGACCATATTTGGAGAAGCTCGGAAGATAACGTCATCAAGATCTTGACATTTAAAAAACCTGAGAGAACCCGAGCTAAAAGAAGACTACCAACTTGATGGTTGGATGACATTGAGAAAGAACTAAATATTTTGAAAATTTTAAAAAGTTTGTGTGCTTATGACCATGCGATAGAATTGATAAATTCAAATTTTATTATTTTATTTCTGGGATTAGTTAGGTGAAAAAAACAAAGGGATATTAGTATTGTCACATATAAAATTATTTATTCATATGTCTGTACTTATAAAGTAATATTTTTTGTGAAATATACAGACATATTTGTAAATTAATTGTATTCTAAGAAGGAAATAAAAGATTTAGGGTACCTGAAAATGTTATAAATACTTCAGATTCAAAATTATTTAAATATCTAAAAATAACTCAGTCAAGCTTTGTTCCTGTACTTCACCGTGCTTTCATTTGGATCATTTGACATAGTAATTAAATTGAATTTTGATTTTAAAAAATCAACTAAAGGTTTTCATTTGTCTTTTGAAGAATCTACATTAAAATCCCCACTTAAAATCATAGGTAATTTATTCAAAAGAGCTGATCCTGCTTTGTGAATTTTGGTTGTAATTTAACAATATTCAGTTATATCCATGAATTAATTTAAGCAATGAGATAGTAAGACAGGTAGTTGATTGGGAACAGAGGAATCTTGGTCAAAATCTTTATAAAGGGATTTAATCAGAAGATTTATATCACATAATCTCTAGCTCTTTTGTCATTGTTTGGCAGTTTTGTACAAGTATATCCGGTGCTGCTGCAAGGTAAGTCTTCTTAATTATATTTTTGTCTTGTTGTATTTAAATTATTTAATGTAACTTTTTCTTAATGCCTTTATACTTAATTTTGTTTGTTTTTTTAATTTTTAATCGTTTTAATTTTTTTTAGACTCAAAGTGTATTTAAGTAATTATGTGATTAATAGAGCTATTTGTGCATCGCTATTCTGATTCGCTTACAAAAACATTTTTATTCTTAAATTCACTGTAATATTGCTAATGTAATAATATATAATATGTATATATGCAATTACTTAGTTTGTTTTATAAGCTATACAAAATTATTAATATTAAATTTCATTCATTTTATTGAAATGATAGTTTTCATAGATCAAAGTAAAACAGGGTACTCACGTGTTATCGCAACCTATTGATGACATTAAATGAAACGAAGCACGATTGCCAATTCAGCGCATACGACACATGAGAAACTGGGGTTGCCAAATATGTGTCTCGAACGTTGGCGATTGTTATGATAATATGTAAGTACCTAAAACAGAATTTAGTATATTTGAATTTCAGAGTAGTGTATGTATATTTTACACTGTTGAAAAAAAAAAAATACCTTAATACTTACTATCTCACGTTTATTACTTCATCAATTAAGTAATTTTTGGTAAATCTTTATGGCATTTATGGTATAGTTGGTTGGTTAGTAGATTTTATTTAGTTTAAAAAATTATTTCTGAAAGGCAAATGAAATTAAAAATACATGAAAAACATATCAGAAAGAGCAATTATTATTAAGTCATTTTTCCAACTTCTACCTTTCGAAAAAATGCAAGTTTTTATTACATCTTGATACATAATGTTGTATAAAATACAATATCACCATTGTTAAAGTTTGGGGTAACGTTCTCATATTACAGTTTTGCTATCGAATTGCTATGTATACTTTTGAAAAGTACAAATTATATAGAATATACTATCAACTATTAAAAGTTTTACATAAAAGATTTGTCATTTACAAATCCAAATATATTTATATCTTTTTATCATCCGTAAGTCAATATGTAACTTCTATTTTTCGAGAGTGTTTAGTCAATAAATGAAGTATATCAACAATCTTTGCACTTTGCACAAATTTACATCATATCTTGGATTCTTTTACATAAATTAAACATTGCGTTCTAAGCATATAATCTAAAAAAGAAAACAGAATCATGTTTCATCAATTCAATTCTTTCTTATTGCAATGATATTTTATTTGTTTTTGGAAATTTTTAACAGATGGCAGCACCAATCTAACAGGTAACTTTGCTCACCTCCTTCCTCTTCAATTATTTCCTAATTTTTAGCATGCCTTCAAATTTCTTTCCATAAATTACACTCGAAACATGAAATATATTTAAAATTTTAAAAAATAATTTCTCAAATATCTGTGATGACACAAAACATGTTAATTTCATCCAGGAAAAAAGAAGGGTAAACAAATTATTCTGAAATGTATTAAAACAGGAAAACCGGTTTAAATTTTCGTTTTATTTCTTTAAATTAAAAACAAATTGTTTTTTAACTATAACTTTTATTTTATTTTGCGATACTGTTCTAAAAAAATCCTTTTTTTTATTTCTTTTACATTTAGATATTGCATACATTTTTAAACAAAATAAAAATTTCTGAATTTTTTTATTTACACTGGTTCCCTTTATTGCTCATTTAATGAGACACCCATACCATCTTTCAGATTTATCTAATTGCTATGTTTATTAAGAAAATAATGCTCAAAGCTTCCCTATCTAGTTAAAACTAAATTTGTCGTTTGCTGCATAAGTGGTAATAATTTCTAATTGATAATTTCAGCTTGAAGGTTATTCCAATTGCTGCTTCACGTGAGATTCCAAAGATTCTTTTCTTAACATAATGTTCTCAGAAAGAAAGAGTTTTTTACTTTTCATAATGAGAAAACAATTTTTATGAGGAACTAGTTTCTACGATATTTGGTTAGTTATTCTGATAACGTAATAGTTTTTAAAATATGTTATAAGGTAATAAATCTTAATAAAAGAATTTCTGTGTACTTTAATTATATAAAAGTTTTGAATACAAAGTCGGTTTTTTTTTTAATTCAATGAAATAGTGTCTTTTTTCTCTTTGTATTTAAAAGTGACAAAATTGTTTTACACTTATCGAAAGTATATATTTTATTATTAGAGTTATTAAAAGGAAGAATTTTTTTTAGTGTAAACACAATACTTCTGTTTTGTGATTGCGCAGATTCTTTATTACCAAAATAAAAATTTGTGAGTCCTTAAAAAATTTTAAAATATCAAATTATTCTTTTGATAACTCTAAAATGATAATGTATTTTAGGCATTGAGATATATTTTTTCTAAAGCTTGGATATATGGTTACGAGAGTCGATGTAATTTGAAGATCCCTGAATTAGACAGATGCTCTTTCTTGAATTCAAACTGCTTTGAAAACACATTTCAAAATGATATCTAAGGAAGAGCGCCACAATATGCAGCATTGCTCAGTACTTCCAAATCACCAAATGTACCATTTTCTTTTTTAAAAAATTCATTAAGTAAAATAAAACAAGGTAACACTTCAAATCTTTTTTTATAAAAAAAGATGTGTATAAATTATATTTTCGCAAGATTTGCATATCAACGATCTTCACACTGACACTTCTTGTATTCCTTCACATAAACTAAACACTATGTATTAAATGTTAAAACCAAACAGAATCATTATTTAATTAATTAGGTATATTTCTTAAAAATTAATTTTTCTAGCAATATTTTATTTGTTTACCAAAAATCCTTAACAGATGGCAGCACGAATCAAACAAGTAATTTCCAGCAGACACCTTAATAATGACTTTTTAGAATGATATTTTGTTTTTCAAAATCCTTAATAGATGGCAGCACGAATCAAACGTACAATTTCTGTCAGATTTCCTCTTATTATCTCCCAATGTTCTTTCCATAAATAACTCGATGAAATTGAACTAAAATTTGAAAGTAATTGCACTCAAATGTGTATAATGACTCAAGAGATGTTATTTCCTTCCAGAAAAAAAAGGAAAAAAAGTAGTTTGAAACATAATTAAAACAATACAGTTTTAATTTTGTTTTTTTAATTTCTGAAAATTTAAAATAAATTATTTGTAATACTGTTCTAGAAATATTTTTTTAGTTTTCTTTGGCATTTGGATATTACATCCATTTTAAGTGAAATAAAAAAAATTCTAAATTTTTTTATTTTCCCATTTAAACCGATTCTTTTTATTGCTCATTTAATGAGACCGTGTAACACACGTACCGTCTTCCAATTGTATCTAAATGCTACGCTATTTTTAGAAAATATTCCATGTACTTCACTATCTGATTTAATAAAACGAAGATTTATCGTCTTTCATTTCGACGGAAGAGTGGTCCCAAATTCTAATTGATAGTTTCAGTACGACAAGCAATTTTATTTGCTGTTTTACGAGAGGTTATTAAGGCACTTTTCTTAACATATATATAATTTTCCCATAAAAAGAAATTGTTTCGTACATTCTGTAATAATTTATAGTTTTTAAGTTGTGTAATAAGGTAAAAATCTTGTTAAAAGAATTTCATTGCACTATAATAATATAAAATTTTTGATTCCAAAGTTGTTGTTTTAAATTCAATGAAACAGGGTATTTTTCTTTTTCGTATTTAAATATGGCAAAGTTACTTTATACTTTCCTAAAGTATATATCTTTTATTATTAGTTTTAAAAAGCAAGAACTTGTTATAGTTTAAACATAATATTTCTAATATGTTGTTGAGCAGATTGTTTATCAACCAAAATAATAATTTTTGTGTGTGATAATCCTTTAAAAAAAATTTAAAAACATCAAAATATTGTTTTGATATGTAAAAGTTTCTTAAAAGCAAAGAAAATTATAATAATAATTGGCAGAAGAATTTATTGAAAGAAGTTTTAAGACTATTTTCTTTTTGAAGGAATAAAAAATAATGGACAAATTTGCTACATTGTTTACATTTCGCTAATGAGACATGATTTGTCTCATTAGAATGCATAATCTAGAAATAAATTGCTTTAAATTTATCAGAGAAAACCTAAAATTAAATAATTAAAGGTGTGAAAAATATCAAATTTAAATGCGTCATGATTTCTGTATCACTCACAGTTAGGCCTGGCAAGCCGAAACGCAAATTGCTACCGATTTGGCTTTTGGAAGCAGGAGAAACGTTCGACGCAAGGACGAAATTTTAACTGTAACGGTTATATATTTACGTAACCTTAGAGAAAGCTCCATTATCCTCTCATCAGAATTAGTTGAAAATAGAATATAATTTGTTGAAGTTTCATAAAAATAGATAGCAATCCACATTGAGTGCAGCGCAGCAACGCTGGTAGAGGGGTGATTAAGTTTCAGTTTCGCTTTCAAAGGAGAGCGAAGAGGAAATGACGTCACATCTCCATGGCAACCAAGCTACTGGCTGCATACATCGTTGTGATGCGTATGGAGTACTTAATCCTTCCGGACTCTACCCTCCTGTCCTGGAATGAAGATGACTGTAAATTTTTACCATTGCCCATTTTAAGAGGATAAGAAAAAATTTTTAAAATACTTTAAAGGTGAAGAAAAATTAAAATATTAAACTACATTACAAATAAAACAAAAAGCTCTTTTAAGAGCTAAAAAATTTTACTTCAAGAAATCAGAAAAGTGGGCGGAGTTAAACTGTCCAATCGGGGTGCAGCAAGAAACCAAGGAGCAACTGGCTGCAGCATCTGAGGGTTGCCTCAAAAAGGCATCCTTTTAAAGCCTTTACGTTGCCTCAAAGATCCATCAATCGGAAAGCAAACTGTAGCAATCAGGGTGAAGGGCGATATGGATTTCGAAGCGCTATCATAGGTCGATTCACTATTGGCTGCCTGTTCTTTTCCCCATTGAAAGGTGTGAGTTCGAACATTTTATTTTCGCCCTCCCACAAGCAACGTCACAATTAGTTTAACCAGAAACGACTGCAGTTTTTCAGTAAAAATTTTAATTTGTGCTGACACAGCGCGTGACGTGTGTCTCGTGATTCTTTCAAACAATTCGTTTCAAGCCTAGCACAGTCGAAGTCAGAGATCAGGAAGTCTTCGGAAGGAATGGCTTTCGCGCGCGCGTTTTCACTTCTCTGTGCATTAAGCCAAAGGTGAGTAAATTCTTCGGAAGTGGTTCTTTTGGCATCATCAATGAATTTTGGTAAGAATTTGAATTGTTTTCAAGTTACTTTGATACCGGCAACGCAGAGAATAAGCGGATAGTTCTGCGATCGAACTTTCAAACGTAAGTATTTTACGAAATACCAATAACGCTAAGGAAATGAAGTATCCCTTTAAGGTACATTTAATTCAATTATTTCATGCGAAATATTTCGTTTTGTACGCGAGATGAGTTTCATAAAGTATTTTTTTTAAATCGTTTGTTGCATGGAGACATTTCAGTCATTGAACGTGTTTTGAGTGCTTGTTGTTCATTGTTTTGAATATTTTCTAGAGGTTTCGTCGACCGTTCCTGGAATGAGATACCCGTCGAAAGTATTGCAAGTTCGGATTTGTACATATCTCTGGAATTGAAACATAACGAAAAAGGAAAAAGCTGAGCATTGTGTGTGGGAAGAGGTCCGTGGCTTTTCTCTAAAAATTGGTACAATTTTTTGAAAACGAAAAATTTTAAGAATAAACTAATAAGAAATCGTCATATTTATTTCATTTCAGTAACGGTTATAAACCACCTAGATAAGTATTGTGAATATGTTTATGTGAGTGTGAGGTCTGATTTAAAAATTACCGATGGTGTATTTGTGTGTTCCAACTTTGAGATTCTCCTATTTTATTGTATGTTTTGCTTTCGATTAACTTTGGCATTATATTATAAAACGTAAGGTGAAATCGAAGATAATTGTAAGGACCGTTAGATTTGACGGGGGGAAGTCCGGTCTTCCTTCTCTGCGGAGAGGTATTGGGGTGGTTTTTCAATCTGATGAAGCACATTTCGGAACGTCTCTGGCTGCCGAATCTTCCTTTCACTTTGTAGATTTTCCACTGTTTTAATTCGTTACTAGGATTCTTATAAATTTTTTATTTGAAATATTTGTATAGAGTTCGGAACGTTCTTTTTAACCATTTCTTATGTCTACAGGGCAGTTTCGGTACAACGGTTCATTATTGGAACGGAAAGTTTCGGTCGAGATGTTTGTAATGGATTATATCAAGAAAGTGGAATCGGAATGGATGTGCCGGAAAGGTTCTCTGGAGTTGCAACAGTGAATTCCTCTACAGCTGGAAGCATTATGAAAGAGGTACGTGGCCATTCTCTAAGATTCGAAATGCGTGGATAATTTTCTTAAAATTCTACGAAATTTTGACAATTGTAATAATAACGAATTTATGAGTGTTATTTTTTTAATTAATATAATTTACACTTTCCTCTTATAATATCTATTACTCTTTACTTTAAATGCAATTTTTTAAACGTCCGCTGCAATGGGTCCGCTTTGGCCCATCTGAAATTCTTCGCCAAGGAGTAAGATAGGCTAAAATGCAGAATCGGCCATTGATTGTCGCGAATCAATTTTCCGAGATTGCTAAGCGCGCCAATTGTGGAAACAGGGAATACGTTTTTTAGTTTCTGTTCCTCCAAGAATTTTTAATATTTTATTATTTTTGGAATTTTTGTTATTATTATTGTTTTCTTTGTTATAAACTACTTAATGTTAAGTAAACATTTTTGTTATACCACACTAAAATTAATTTTGTATTGGTTTATATTTGTGGTTGTATCCCTAATAATTTCAAACGATTTTTTCGGGGAATATTTGACAGATTGTTTTTTGGCTTTTCTTCGGGGGTGGATATGTTTTTCCAAGATTAATTACTTTTACATAAATTTTCTCACGTACTCAGAATGGCGCTTTTTTTTGCTATTTCCTTCGTTAGGAAAGTTAGAATGGAGCATGAAAGACGGTTTAATTGGATTGTGGAATTCATGTTCTATATGTTTGAAAAGCATGAAATTAAGATAAAAGAAAGGTTAACAAGGCAGTAAATAAGCGACTTAACATTTCAGTTTTAATTATTTTTATTTTAATTAACTAAAACTAATTTGTTTAATTTTTTCAATTAATTTTCAGTAACGATTTTAAGTTTTAAAAAGGGTGAAATTGTCGAATTGGCCGCTTTTCCGCCAAATTTTGAAAAATTGCCAATTTGGCGCGTTGCGTTTCGAAGTTGCAACCCTACCACAACACGCAACGCCGGAGCGCGAAATTCAAGATGGCGGAAGGGAAATCATCAAAAACGTATTTTAAAGTTTTGAAACTGAAAATCGCAGCAAAAATTATGCATTTAAAAATGAAAATTTTTTGACTTACCTTAAAAAACGATGTTTATGAAGAGGATGTCCCCGGCTGAACATCGTCCAGTATTATTTCCTGCTCCGGCGAGACGTCCTGTTGCAAAGGGGACACTCGCCACATCCGCTAAGAACGTTTTGAAGACTTCGTTCTCAACGGAATGGGAATTTTTCCTTCGCCACATAAACTCATGCAGATACGAATCAAACTTGTCCTCGGTGCGATGAGTCGTATTTCCAAGGAAACATTTGATTCCACTCCACGAGCCCTCGATGCTGTTAGTATGCGCACCTGTTACCGGACACACAAACGTCAGACTGTGGTTTACCTTCAAATACTGGAAACCTTCATCTTCCAAGCAATTGTAGGAAGCCCAACAGTCCGAAATGATTGTGGTACCAGGCAACACCCATTCTTTAATGACAGCAATTAAACATTCTTTCGTTCGACATGGAACCACTCTGAAAAAACATTTGTTCGAATTCCTTTCACTACTTCCAAACACCCATTTTCCTTTCACGTGTCTTCCTTTACCATATTTCATTTTCCCAAATTTACTCTCATCCACCTCAACAATCGCATCCACTCCTCCAACTCTCTCTAATTAAAACATGTATGCATACTTCCCTACAGAAATTATACCAATCGACAGCCGTGTGTGAACCAACATCCAAGTCTGCGACTGCATATTTCTGAGGGCACCTTCCAAACCATTTACGCATCACTAATAAAACGGTACACATATCCATGTTGCTCAATTCAAACCAAGACCCTTTCCTTACACCCCGAGAAACAGGATGATGCTCCTCTTTCCCACTGGACTGATTTCTGCAAAGCCATTCAAAACCATCATTCAATTTTTTACCTGTTCTTTCTCTCAATTCCATAAGTTTCCCACATTTCGGGCAAACGTATGAAGCAATCAAACCTTCTTTCATGCACCATTCTAACACCGCTTTCTTTCCAAACACAGGCAACAGGGCAAAAAACCTTTCAGAATACTCATCATACTTTTGCATGCATTCATTCAAATTAATCCTAACAGCATCGCAGGGGACATCATGGTAATCTTTTGAAAAATTTATGTGGAGAAAGAAATAGAAATATTACCTGTAAAAATAATTCCCAAAACGAAGCCGAAAGAAGACAGCTGACCAACCGGAGCAAAAGTAATGAGCGTTTCCTCATTAACGGCCGTTATAAAAAAGCTGCGCATGTGCAGAAATGAAGAATCGTTAATTTTTAAAGTAATAAAAGCTTTCTGCCTATGCGCAAGAAAAATATCATTGGTTAGTAGTGTTTTAATGTAGAACTTAAGTTGGAAAATAACATTAAAATTTAAAGCTTTACAGGCATTATTAGATTTTCCTTTATGACTTCACAAACTTTAAATGTGTTTCTCTCGGACTTTCAATTTTTAAAGAGTCTTGAAAGTTTTTGTATATACTACTCCCAAACATTTTTTATAAAAGTTAGCATGGATTTAATTCCAAAATCACTAATTATTTTTTTATAAATTTTAAAGTTAATATTTTAAAAATTCATGTGTTATTCTTGTTTAACTGGAAAAATAATTAAAAAATCAACAAGGGAAAAATTTTCAAATCCATACTAACTTTTGTTTGTAATAATCTAAGAAACATAAATCACTTAAAATGACTTTTTTTTAAATTTGAGCATTTTATAAAGCTGGTGAAATTGATTTTTTACAGTGTTACTGTCTCCAAAAATATTTTTTTGAGAAAGCTAACTTAAAAAGGGTTTTTCTTTTTCATAATTTTCTCAAAAATAAAGAGTTACATACTAATATTTAATTTTGAGAAACTTAATGATCGTGTATGGGCTGAAATTTAAATTATAATGCATAATCCTGCCATTTAGTCACGAAATACCAGAGAAAAATATTACTGTCGCTGGAAATATTGCATGAAATTCTTTGAGATGAAAATGAAGAGTATATAATTCATCCACATGTATTCTTGGTTTTTCCTATAAGTTTAAAAAAATCTTGAGTTAAACATTTTAGTATCCCAGTAAAAGTGAGAACTTTTTTTTAAGATGTGATCAACGAGTAAGTGTATGAGACATTTCTTTTTCAAAACTCAATGAAAAGTAATTGATGAGTATCTAAAAGTACCATGTCAACTTGTACTCCAGATTCTTTTATCTTGCATTCAATACTTATCTAAAATGTTAGAAAGGCACGAGCAATAATTCTTCACATAAAAATGAACTGTCACTTTCATGCATATAATGTTGGTATATTTAAAAAATCCCTGGAATGAGAATTGTAATGAATATTTTGTATTTTACTTTGTAAGTGGTAACTCATTTTTCATTCAGTTCGCCAAGAATGAAGAATCCTAAATTGGCATTTGAACACATGCTAATTTCCACTGTGGTCCAATCTGTAATGAAAACAATGTTCATCAAAACAATCTTTATTTCTAATAAAATATATGTACACGCATCCATGCTACGAGCACAATTATATGAAGCTACTAATTAAGAACTACAACAAGAAAATTGACCAACAAACATTCTCTAAAAAGACTAAAATTCTAAATACATCTAGCCTTGGAGAGAACATGAGCTAGTATTTGAATTAAAACAAAATCTACGAAACAAATTAAAAATTTTAGTTTATGGTTTGAAATTTCCTACATTTTTAAACATTCCAGTCCAGATGTAGAAAATTCTTTTCAGTTCCCTGTACTTGGAAAATGAAGTTTTGCCAAACATTTTTCATTGTTGTAATGAACCAAAATAACTGTGTTACTCACCTTTGAACATAACTTTGTAGCGTTCGGTATTTCTATGGTTTACGCCTGATACTGCTCGGAATCATTACTTGTAAGTCTATAACATAAATATATAATTGAGGGATAATCTGTCTTGCATTACGATAGAAATTCCAACGACAGTAAAATTCCCGAATTTTTCACGAGCCTTCCTTGCAGTATTTCTTCCTCCAAGGCAGTTATTCTGGAGGTGACAAATTTGCATTTTATGGGTTCTTCCTTCGAAATTTTGCATACCTGATAAGTAAACACGAATTTATAACAGTACTTACTTTCTCAAAATTTGAAGTTTAATTTTGCACTTTGAATGCAATTTCTTGGGAAAGTTTTGGAAGTAACTATCATTCACACAAAGCACATTGCATATTAATTACATTTCCATGTAAAAGTTTTTCTAAAATGAATGCAAAGTTAAATTCATGCTTTCTGCAATGTTGGATTCGTTCACCCAGTTTCTCAAATCATTTATATTTTTAAAACTTTATGCAAAATAATTATGTTCTTAATTTGAAATGGGTGTTGCCTCCAAACCATATTTTGATTGCTACCAAAGCAAAGTAAAATTTGAAAATTTTTGTACTTGATTGTTTAATAGCATTTTATATTCTACATTTTGAACGATTCTGCCAGTATGTGTATGTTGTTTGGGGAATTTCATGCCAGTTTTATTTGTTATATAATGTATTTGTGAAAATTTACTTTATCTGCAGTTTCTTGTAATATATTTTAGGAACTGTAAAGAAGTGATTACTATTCAATGAATATTTTTATCAAGCCTTTTTTATAATATATAGATCAGATTTATTTTGTCGACAAAGTAATTATATTTGAATTGCAGATTAAAAAATTGTTATCTACTACATTCTGTGAAGTTGATTAAATTATATCAAAGATATGGATTTACTTGGCTGATTACTACAGCCAGATTTGATTAAGTTAGGTGCTTGTATGTTTACATACCCGAGGGAAACCCTTCAAATTATCAGTATTTTCAGATACATACATTTCCCAAGTTTTTGCACGAGAATTGTTTGAGTGTGGGGCAGTGGTATTTTTGTAAAGAAAGCCTAAGTTATTTAAACAATTTTAATTATTTTACATCCGGAGATAAAATTCAATTCTTTTATTAATTTAATTTTGAAACATGTGATTTAGCAAGTTTGTGTCTAAAGTACTAATTATTTTTAACTCCCTGTATGATAATCAATATTTCGCTTTACCTTTGGTAACAGAATTGAGTCAAGTTAGTTTTCGGAATATTCTAAATGTAATCGTTTTGCATTAAGTTTTATGGGGGCGTATACTCATAATTGTTTAATGTAAATAGCCTCAATTAACTTGTGTGTTGAAGTAAAAGCAAAAGGAAAATCTAGTTATATTCTAACTAAAATTTTTCATAGTTCACTACTGAGTTGGATGTGTTTGATAAATAATTTCGGTTGTAGCGGGAAGAAACTGAGATGAACGGAACTTTATTTTTCGGGAATCGGTACATGCGTGCAAAAATACAAGCTTTTGTAGATATTTCTGTGAAATCCTGCAGTGTGCCAGATACAAACAAGGTAAGATATTTCGATCCTCCCCTTGCCCACATTGCTTGGAATTCAAGCAAAGAAAGGATAGTTAATGAGGTTTATTTAAGCTGTAAAAAGAAGAAAACATGTGGGGGCAGCCTTAAGTTAAAGGAACGAAACCATTCCTGCTACAGCGTTTGTCGGCTGGTGCTTCTTTTTTGGTGAGAAGTCAGAGGCAATTGATTGGGGACATTGTATTACATACTTGATTTGAAGGTGGGAATTTTAATATATCTGTTGACACAGGTAAGCAAGAAGGATGAGATTGTTAGTATTTGTTGTGGAATTGCAGCAAATTAAAGGACAAATGGAGCGTGTAGTGTTTCTTGGTAAGGGACGAGGACGGAATTTTGGTGGTTGACCGCTTTTTTTCTCGGTGTTAGGCCGAAAATTTGAAGATCAACGGAGGTGTCGTTTCACGAAAATTGTGTTAAGAATATTGCAAGTGGCTTCATAGTCGGGTTTAGCTATTAAATAAAATTCGGCTGGAAGTGATTTGAAGCGAAAGATTTTTATGTCTTGATTTCATTGTCAACTTGGAAATGTAAATGTATTGGGCACGGTCGAGGGGCTAGCTCGGCTCATAAAAAGGGTTCAAGGACCTACGGGTTTTCTAGGATGTGATGGGAGGCTTTTTGACGATCCGGACAATTTTGTTTTCCGGGGGTGGAATTGATCCTGTAACTTGCCAAAAAGTCTATGATGTCGAATGTATTTGCTGCATGGCTATTGGACAAGTGGTTAAGAGGAACTCTCCCTATTGGTTATTTCTTGAGGATAAGGGTGCCCATTCTCGGTAGTGCTTCAGTTTAAACACCGGAGCAAGACACGCATACGATGCCCAATGACTGTGTAGAGGTATTTTGTAAACTTTAATGAGAATTCCGGTTACTCAGGGGGAAAATTTTAAATATTACTTGCCGGAACTGATCGCAAGCTACACATAGTTTCCCAGCGGGCTTATTATCGAAAATGATGCCAAGATATTTAGTATTCCTAGCCCCGGAAAGGGTGTTGGAGTTGGTAATATTCTTTTACATGCGGATTTTTGCACAATGATTATATAGTTAGAAAATTTTTTAATATATTGATAAGAGAGTCAGGTGTTTCAAGCAAGCTAGCACTGCGGTGTCATCTGCATACATATTAATGTTTGCCGGTGAGTACGATGGAATGTCATTAGTGATTTTGGAGTCAAAGATAGTTGCATTAATTGTAAGAGTGAAAGAGCGATTTGTAATGCAAGAGTGGAGGAGGAGATCCGGATGTGCAGCAGTGATAGTTGGTGTTAATTTAAGGAGTGGTAGTAGAGTTTTTAGTTTCTGCCAGCAAGGCAGGGTAGAAAAGAGGAGTGTGTTGTCCGCAGTGCCCGATCAAGAATGTGCAAGATAGGCTTTCTATTTGTAACAGCAATCGAGAGGAGAAACTGTTTATCTGGAGTGCGGAGAGCATTTAGTTTTCATAATTGTATTCTGTGTTGTATGAGGCAGGGTGTGCTGATTTACTGTTGGATGGGAGGTGTGGCGAGAATGGTGAAATTTTCATTTAAGGTGAGTAGGTGGGGGTTATTAGAGTGAGCCATTCCAGGCACCGAGTGTGGAATTAAAATGACACAGTCGCTGCTGGTTTGGAAAATATTAGTAAACAGATGGAGGGGAATAGAAATTGGGTTCTGGTGTTGAATGCTGCCCTATCATTCCTTTAGTTAGGAACGTTAAATGTGCGTTTCTCTAGAGATGCAGAGTACAATTTAACACAAACCGAGGCCAATGTTAGACATAATCAGTGTTGCAGGAGGCTTCGATTAGGCCGCACAATTGATTTGGGTTGGCAACGAACCCAGAGGTTGAGCCGAGGAGCTCTGGTGCCAAGCCGTGCACAGCTAGTTGCAGCTTTCATTTCATTACTGATGGTAGCATGATTTCAAGAGTAATTTTGGATAATGTACAGGAGAAATGTTTTCCGTGAATTCCCAGGGTGTCGAGTATTTTCGGAGCTTAGGGTTATCAGTGACATCCTTGCCAGTTGTCTAAAAACCTGGCTGAATTTTTGTTCGAGTTACATGGGCCTCACCACACTCGAGGCACCTCAAGAGGTGATTGTAGGTTTTCTTTCTCGGGTGTAGGCGAGTTGTTAGGAGAAAAAGAGATAAAGGCTGCTTTGTCAATTCCATCGTGTTGAATGTCTGTTATTAAACTGTTTCAGTAATTTACGTGGGGTTCACCATGATTGGCGGTGTCAGTTTCTGCAGAGCAGCACTCCGATTAGATGATCTCAGTGCTGGGGGTACGTTTATACGAGAGGTATTAATTAGAGTGGTGTTTAATTTTGGGGAATCAAAACAAGGATGAGGTTTTGGGTGGTTGATCAGGGGACAGAGCCAAAATCACACACCCCAGCAGAAAGGTGTATCATGCGAGAGGGAGTTTTGTTCCGATGGCAAGTAAGTATTTAAATTGGGAAAAAGAGTTGTTTGAATTTCGCCGTGGTAGTTCTTATGTGGGGGTTGTGAGTCTGTTACATTTATCATTTTCTTTTACCCCGGTTGCCAAATACTAGAGTTGTCCCTACTCGGGGTTGGGTTCCAAGAGGGCCAGGCATTCGTCAAATGCAAAAGGAGGCAGCCCTAACCTGGCTTCGTTCAGAGGCTCCTCCCAAAGAGTTAAAAGAATTTTCAATTTGATTCGACCTAGTCTAAAAGGAGAATCTTTCCGATAGGACTTAGCTAATCACCAATTTCTGCAAAAGCAGACAGATTTAAAGAAATTTAATTCCACCAAATATTTTCAAATCTGTAAGCATTTTCTGGATTCGCGAAACACAGCGAATGGGCTTATGCGTTAGGTAATACAAAGGAACGAGCAAGAGTGAATCACATCTCACAATAAGTCAACACACAGTCATATCCTAAACTCCACATCACGCTAACATGGGGGCTATGAGAGTGGGGGACTCCACCCCATGCCAACATGTCGACTTTAAATAAGGCTACAGATCACAGTTGTTTAGAAACTGGGGGACAGAATATGCTGCACCACTTTTAACCCATAAAAAATACTAATAGTAGGTATCTTGTGTAGAATAAATGGAGTCGTAAAAATAAAACAGTTTTTGGAAATATTTGTTTACCACACGGTATTGAAAGAATTTTTGAAACCAAATTTTTCAATTAAATTCAAACCAATCAACAAGCCAAGAGCAATAAGTCAAAGGGGCAAAAGGAATTGAAACAAAAAGTGACTTTTCTTCTACACAGACTAAAAGAGGGAAAATGCTCTGTTCCTTCTACATAATACCTTAATATTCACATATATATTTCAGTATCCTTTTGAATATTCCCTAGGTCCAACCCGATTGTGAAGGAGAGTGTCTAAGGAAATGGCAATCTCTGCCCCATCGAAGAGGTAGTTGGAGTACATTTGCATTATCCGTGGTTATGAAGATACTTAACATGGAAAGCAGTGGCTACTCTTCAAGTGCTTCTTCCATCACACTAGTGAACTTTTGAAGGAAAAGATTCCCAAAGCAAAACTCTTCACTCAGCAATTTAGGAACCTAAAAAGGCAGGCGTAGAGTGTATAAACAGTTATACATTTTAAAATTTGTAACCAAACAAACCTTTTACTTCTTTCATATGCAAATAAAACATTTTTTCTAAACCATTCAGTCTTGTTTATTCATTAACTGAAAGGAAACACTTACAGCACAGCTAAGGAAATTTATTTCGGGTCGAGACTTAGTGTGCAATAGTAGTACTCCTTCAAGGTATTCGGCCCTCCATGTCATTCCGCCGAATGGCCAGCCAAGTCTGAGAAAATAGCCTTCGAAATTCATGCTTAGCTTTTATACAACAAAATTTTAATTTCATCCATTCACGCAATGGTGCAGTTGGTAGACACCTGCTTTGTAATCAAGAGGACATAGCTTTAAATAACTTTGCTCAAATAAATTAACATTAAATAAATATATTTAAAAAGGATTTATTAAATATTTTATATAATTATAATATATTTTAAATAAAACATTATATATAGTATTTCACATTATGAAACTATTTGTAACTAATTTATATGTAAAATATCATTTAAGTATAAAAATTTATATAATTACAGTAATTTTTACTTGACAAAATACAAATTAATTACAAAAATATCATTTAATACCTTTCCTAAATAAAATTTAATTTAAAAACATAATGAAACGAATTGAAAAATGAAGTGGCTCGCACGACTCGAACCCTGTCCACTTGATTACAAAGAGCAGGCGTCCTACCAACTGCGCCATTGCGTGAATGGGGAAATTAAAATTTTGTTCTATAAAAGCTGAGCATGAATTTCGAAGGCTACTTTCTCCGACTTGGCTGGACATTCGGCGGAATGACATGGAGGGTCAAATACTTTGAAGGGATACTACTACTACACCGTCTCGACCTCAAAGGAATCTCCTGAGTCGTGAGAGTACAAAAGAAACACCCTTTATAATCGAACTCAGTGGAAACTTAATCCTTTAGGCGCCAAATCTGGAAACAGGATCTGAAATGAGTCGCCAGGTGCAGGATGGGATCTGATAACAGGAAATCGTTAATCCTGATAGAGAATGGAACAAAATTATTGAATTGTCATAACCTTGAACCTATAACCTTGAAATTTTAAATACTTGTTACTTTTACTGAGCATAGATCAGCTAAGAAAATTTTCAAAATTTCACGAATAAAAAGAGGACATCGAATAAAAAGAATCCCTTTTTTTCTACTAATAGACCAGCAGACTTCCAAAGGGCCAATATTCGAAAAAAGCCTTTATTTGGGGTATAATTTGCAATGAACATAATTCGAACACATTAAAAATTTTATTATGCTTCAACCTCTATGTTTTATTTTTGAATTCACCCGTGCAACGAGCAGGTAGACCGGCTCTATAGTAGTATATAAAGATTATTCACATTCTTCACTACATATTTTTAGCACTTCAAAAAGATGTTTTCTTTGCTATGATTCATCCCGAGCTTTTTCGCAGCCTTGTACTGTATAACTTGAAAGAAGCCTAATGCTATCAACTCTTCTGTTTTATAGATCTTAATGCATCTCAGCACGGAACCTATTTCTGACAAGGTGCTTCCCCCGACGATTTACGTAGAAATGGTGCTGCAGAACCTGCAATGCGATGAATCTGAAATTTAAATAGTTTCCTTGGTAAAAATGGGAGAAGGTTCCGTTGATAAAATATTAAAACGACTCTTGACCCAGGGAGTCGTTTCACCCCTCGTGGTAGGTTGGGTGTCTAGAACTGAGAAAACTTAGTATTCGGTTCGAAAATTTCAATGTAGGGATACTGTAGTTGACTTCAAAAGGGGATACGATTGAAGTGTTTTAAAGAAAATCATACTCTGTAATATCTCCTCAGATTTAAATATCTGAAACATATTCCATTCAATCCTATAATGTGGGGGCAGTTTCACAGAACTTTTCCTTTTCCCGTGCTACCCAATATCTACACCCTAAGACTAGAAAGAGGAAAAACGCATATAAAGATCATGCTTTTAAATGTGTAAGCATTCTCTTTTTTAAAAAAGGTGTAACTTTTACAATTCTTCAAATACATTACACTATTGAATATTTCCCACAAATAAAGTTGTATAGCGATTTCTTCGCAGGAGAGGTTTAATGGGCTATGTAACAACTTTCCAAATGAAATTCCTGTCCGACACTGTTGTCGTAGGACTTATTTCGTAAATGAATCCGTAAAAATTCTTAAAGCTTCTTTTCCTGAAACTTACACCGAACGAAAACTCCCATGCGGTCGAAGCAAATTTTAAATAGCCCTCCGACCCTACTACTGAAACTCATCTCCAAGAAAAAACAATTAAGAAACATTTTTGGAATATTAGTAAATCACAAATAAATGTGTCTTTCTTCATAACAGGAAGCTTCTATGTACATTCCCAGCCATAAATTTTGCCAGCAGATAAAATCATTGAATAGAGTTAAAGCCTCAGGATGTTAAATTTAGAATTAAAAAAAAAGTATCATAAGGAATGGATGGGTGAACCAGAGTGAATAGGAAGAAACATTCCAAAAGTGGAACATCCAAATACATGTGGTGACGGATCTTTACGCATCCTCTTACTAATCCTCTTGGGGAATCTTTGGGCTAGAATTCACGTTTAATTCACAGCCATCCCTCTCGAGAACAAACCGTGATAATCAGATGAGTTTGACTGTATAAAGTCAGTTTTGTAATTCTAGAGGAGGTAGGAAGCAGCTATATTCGCTACGCAGGTAAGATGGAAGGTTTACTTTCGCATGCAAAAATTAAGATTGAATTGTGTAGAATGAGTAGATTTGAGGTTAGTAATCAACGATAGATTGGGTTAAGTAAGTAGATTCCGCCTATCTGCTTAATAATCATTGCTTTCTCCGCGCTACCCTGACATTCACTTCGTGAATAGATTATTGTTGGTTAGTTTGACTAAAAAATTGTGATTATGGAATTCTCTGGTTCTTCTTTCATTCCTCCCACACCCTAGGTAGGCAAGACCGTGAGGGAGCAATTTCAGAGCAAGTTGCTCACAACGTTTTATGCATTTGAAACAGATGTATTTGGTTTTGTTGCCTCCGACGAGAGCTATGATGGAATAAATTCCAGCATCGAAATAGGGTGGTGGAAGTTGCCCCCATGAAATGGCTCTCGCACTTGGGAACTTGCACCATCTGTAAAAGCTTAGCTGCCAAAATGCAGCCTCTTACATAAAAATGTTTATTCTGCCATACCTTAATTCAGACGAAATGTCTTACTTTTCAAACATTTTGGTTCATTAGATACAGTAAAAATAAAAAACCTTACTACTGAGAACTACCTTTTAAGCCAATATTTTAACCACAGTAAGACAAGAAAGAAGACTAGGTAAATAAATGTAAACAATTTTTTTTAAAAGAGGTATAAATTCTTGAAATAGGTAATTGAATTTTCACTTCTATTAAAAAAAAATTAAACAACATTTTACAATCCCACAGGTTAGTACACAAAACCATACTTAGTAATTACAGTTGAAACAATATGAGTAGAATACACAGACAGCTTTCTGGTGGGGAGGGTATATTGTTTAAATAAAAAAGATGAAAGCAGAAAGGAGTCATCTTGACATAAAAAATCTGTTGGTGTATGGGAGAAATTTGAACCTCCACTTTTACATATGCCACTGAATGACACGAAATTCACTTCAAACATCTTTACTCTGTACACAGTATTCTTCAAAAAGCTCTTAAAAGATACTCTTAAAGCGTGAAGACCGAACAAATATTTCCACACAATTCTAGTGTTAAAAAAAACATCCGTTAATCCTACTGAAACATTTTAAAGAAACGTTTCCTTCATATCAGAAAATAGAATCACTGGGCAACTCGACCCTGACCGTCTCGTATGTAGGTGTGCCGACATCTCACATCCCTCTAATTTTTACTTGTTGCACAGTACGGAGGCGAGTTTAAATGCATTGGTTCTTCCTATGCCGAGTTCTTTCGCAGCAAAGCTTGTGGCATGGATCTTTTTAACACAGAAATGTCTAGTAATGATGAAAAAATAACCACAGATTTAATTGTAATACTTAGATCAAAGTTTCCGGTTTTTGAAAATCCATTTCGGAATTATTGTTAAAGAATATTTAAAATTTTAATGTATTGTTCATTCTATTGACTTCAATTCCACAGTAATATTTGTTTGGCTTATTCATGGTCAATTTTTAATTTAATAAAGAATGAATTTATCCAACAATAGATCTAAAATATTGATTACTTTGTATATTTGAAATGCTACTTTGAAAAGGTTCTACATTTTTGAAAGGTGTCAAATATTTCAAACTCTGATGCAATAGCGATGCTTCGACATCCTATATTAGTATGGATGCAACTACGAGTTGAAGACGGCTAAAAAAATAACTGGGGCACAGAGATCTCATAAAAAAGGTGACCATTTAATTTCAGAATCCCTCCCAATACCTTGAAACATTTCTGATAGTATAGTTCCACTAGACTCTTTAAAGGAAAAATGAAATGCAATGGAGCGAGCTGTGAAATAAAAATTTGTTTCCATCGAAGGACGAATAAATTGAACCATAACAGTGGTATTAAACGTACACTATCCTTAAAAAAATAAACCTCTTGCAAAAATTTTTACAAAAGTTTTACATGCATTTCAAAACACTCAAGACAGATAATTCATCTTATACTCATGCCCAAAATGATCTTCACATGCATATTATGGTGTTCTCTTAAACAGGACTACTTTATGAATTGATGCAGAATATTACATACCATCATTGCATATAAACAAAGTAAAAATGTTTTCTAAAGTCACTTATGCTCAATGACTCTTAAAAGAAAAAATACTTTTGGTTCTTGCTGATACTAGCATCACTGAGCATGGCCTGAGATATCATTGCATCGTTTTCCACCACGATCTGGCGGATTGGAGTGCATTTCATATTAAACACATTAGAATCTTTGTTGTTTTGATATCGTTAGGTGCCTGTTTGTCTGCAGTGACACAAAAACATAAGTATTAACATTTTCTCCAAAGGATATATCTTGACATGAATCAGAAACTTTCCTGTTAGCTGACCTCTCTGTTATATTATACATTAGTTTCATAAGCAGTCAATTTTTCTAAATGCATATAAATTGTATTTCTGTACTGCATAGTCTGGATAAAAACATTTTATTTAGAGTAGAATACAATTTATATGCAATTCAATAAGTCAAAAATATATTTTTAACAAACAATTGAATCGAGTTTCTAAAAATCATTTCGTCTTTTTCAATGATCCATTTCCAACAATAATATTTTATTATAATTTTAAAACAGCAACACTTATTTCTACAATTTATAAATCAATTATTTGAAGATAAAATTGGCTTAATTTGCATATTTTTTAAGTGGTTGAGATTCATTACTACATTATAGAATAAATAGAACTTCTTTTTTCTTTTAATGTAATTGAATCAATGAATGAATAACTTATTTAACCACAATGTTTTTAAATAAAATGAATCAAGCCATAAAACAAAGTTCTAAATCAATTAAGGCTTAATAATGTATAGTCATTCAAGTAAAAAAATGAGAATTATGACAACAATGGTAACATATATATATATACACACACTCAAGGTAACTTTTCTCATTCAAATTTCTTTTCTAAAAATTTTAATTGCTATCAAATTTGAATAAATAATTGCCTTTACTTTTAATTTTTCACATCCAACATTTGATTGTGTGATAAATAACAATGTTAAGCGTATTATTAGTACATTTTAAAAAACTGAATAAATCAGGACATAAACAAGTCAATAACTGTAGGTTCTAACAGTTTAAAAGAAAATTTGATTAGAATTGAAAAATTAACTCTCCTTAGAAGTCGTTAAGTAACATTAATAAGTATAATTTCCAATAAGCATACTACTGGTTAATAAGTACAGGAATTATAATGAAGCACACTGACAAAAACACTACTGCACTATAAAAGACTTGAGCACATTTAATACAAATTAAAACAAAAATTATTTTTAAAAATGAACAAGATTATTTACTATCTAATGGATAGGCTAGAATAATATATGCAATTTAAGATAATGTTAAGTATAAATAAAAAGGTACAATTCAAACTCAAGATGTCAACATCACAAGTATAGGTAATATACATACTAACAGGATGCATGTGTCCACGTTTGTATCTTCGTCCCGAAAGGGTGTGAATTGAGCTTGATGATTCTATTTAAGCCACAGCATTCAACATTTAGAATCTGAGCTATAAGAATTATCACAAGGTATAAGAGAAACAGTACACATGTATAGTTGAAAAACAATTTATGTCAAAGCAACCTACATATTACACTCGACTTGAAAAATATCCAATTTTAAAAATATGCCATACCTTGCACTAAAAAATCTGATGAAATCCGCAAAACTAATTATGCACCATTCCTGTGCTTTATTTCATTTGAATTAAGCATTTGTAGTTATTGTATCGCATGCTTGAAATGACAAATACACATGCCAGCTTCTATACAATATAAGCCTCCCCGAACAAACTCTTTCGACATTTCTTTTCACTGCTAAAAGAAATAGTCTGTCTGATGCATTCACAGTTTTTCAAAAAATAAACACTGGTTGGACAAATTTATTATTATCCAGGAGAATGGCATTAGATGAATGTATTGTTAGGAAAACATACCCAATTGTACATTAAATTGAAACAAGGTAAAAACATTTTTAAAATCATTGTCCTTATTTTGATTTTTTCAATCATCATTTCTAAATTTGTTCCTCTGTTGGAATACAGAATTCATTCTTTTCCACTAAAAAAAGTTACATTAATACAATTTATGTATTCATTTGTACAAATACTTTTTTAAAACACACAAATACTATTACCTTAAATTAGATTCTTGCTCAGTATTTAATGCAATTAAATACATTACCTCAGTAAGTTAACTACACAACACATGTAATCAAAAACAAAACTCAAGTTAAATGACACATTTACCATTTTGAATGTGGAGGGTCTTCATTTCTTTTCAGTAATAAAAAGTGAAGTACTTATATGTATTCACTTTTCTGTTACTCTAAAAAAACAGGGTAACTTTCAATATCGGGCTCTGGTTCAAATGTTATGTAATTCGATGCACAGATTTACTTCTCTTATATATTTAGTTCAAGTACCTTTTGGTGTAAGCAAACATAAACAAAGTTTCGTTTAACTAACATTTTATGCCCTATGAGTAATTTTATTTCAAAATAGAAAACATTTTCATTGCAACACTTACATTTTGTGAAAGTATACTTCGACCCACGGAAGGACAGGATGCTTTCTTGACTAAAAACAGTAGGTATAGATTTCATACCTGAACAGAAATTTGAAGGAGGATTGAACTAGGCATCTTTTTTTTTCGGAACCGTGCGATTCGCAACATTTTGCCATTTACCTTCTAACTTCACTTAATGAAAGCATCGACAAGATGTCCGTGTTGTTTGAAATCGGCGGGTAACAAGTGACGTCATGTACATATGATCCGGAAGTCAGATGAATGCAGCCATTCCATTGCGCGATGCTTTTCCATTGTAATTTCCGGTCGAGAATCAACCAGATTCCGACGATTCAAAGATGATTACCTCTCCCCCCCCCTCTGCTTTTCTCTCGTCGAGTGTTTTCGGCTTCGCTTGTCCTGTCTGTAAAATTGTAGTACGAAGAGTTCAAGCGTCTCTTTTTCGCACTTAATGTTCAAGTTTTTTTTTTCTCTTGACCAGGGAGCTGGAGTTTTGAGAAATTCCTCGCGTAAAATAAACAAGAAAATGTGAAATAATGCTAACTCTCAGACCCCTTGTTAACGGGTCCAAAAAGAGAATAGTTCAAATCGGCCTTTCCAAATGTACACTGCACGAATATTACAAAAAATAAATAAAATTTATCTGAAAAAAAATAAGCCTGGAGACAAGAATGAAGAATAAAAGGGGTTTTGGAGTTAAAATTCTGGATACTTTTAATAAAGTGATGGAAAAGTATAACATGTGGCTCAATGTCGTATGGAATATATATATATATATATACGGTTCTTGTGCTACAAATACAATTTCTTAAGGACAAAAAAAATTATAAAAAGCAATAATTTGTTGACTGAATAATTGTCATCCAAAACTTTATTTCTTAAATGGCTCGATTTGCATTCTTTCTTGGCGACTTTCATTTCAGTTGAATGTATCGTCTGCCAGCAACATATCATTAAAAAGCTTAAAAGGATTTTTTCATCTCAAGATATAACAAATATGAATATTTTTAAATTTAAAAGTAAATGCGATGTTCTGAAAGCAAGTAAACAAAAGTTTTATCGAAATGTTAATCATATAGTTTAGAATTTTAAGTCTGCGTTAAGATTCCTCATATAATGTTATTGCGTGACTGTAAATTTTATTCACGAATGGTGTACTGCCTTAAACATAACATTAACAAATATGTTTCAACTAAGCACTCATTCGATTTCAAATCACAGCAGTAACTTGCTTAGAATTCAAAATTCTACTATAAACAAGATGCTCTCCGTTTCACTAACAGCTCTATCGCACACATTTTGCAAAAACGAAACTAGGGGTTCCGTGGCAGAAATCCTTTAAGAATACTTAAATGTTTTTAAAAATTGTCTTTTCTACTAGTAACAGAATGGGATGACTCTTAAAAATTTGGCACAATCACTATGTAAGTGCACGAAATGAAGAATATTTGTATAATTTGAATTCGTTGAAAATACATTAATTTCAATAGTGGTACAGAAGTATTTCACTTCCCTCGCTGTGTTGTTGGTTTTATAATAATAGAATTAGGAAGAAAAATTATAAAAACTTCAGGTTTGTTATATTTAAACACTCTGAAAAGTGCGAAAAATATCATTTGCGGTTTCGAGAGTAAAAACACTTTCGCAGAATATATACTCCATTGGATAAATTTGCTCTCAAATAAACGGATCCGTATGTTAAAAAAAGAAAAACACTACTTTATTTGAACTCTTGTAAACAAGGCTAAAATCCAGAGACATGCATTTACGCACCTCCACCGGCTCCATTATTTGATTCCAGTCTCTCACACAACAACTGAGGCTGCGGTAGCCGAGTGATATAGGTATCGGATCGTGGCTTGCCTTGTCACGAGTTCGAGCCCAATACTACTCAAGACCCGCCGTGTAGGGCAGCGATGCACGTTAAATCTGTCGAGAGCTGAAACGTCCTCCCGTTGGTGTGGTGTGGTAGTTAGGAGAGTGGGTGCCAGCTCAGGTGTCGTCCACGTCACTTGACCATGGTTCAAAATTACGTGGTCCGTCGCCAAAAGCCCTCGTGTATCTGTACAGTGTGATGTTAATATTCAATCTCACAATCAATCTCACATAACAACGAAGAAAGTCTCTTTGGAAACCTCAACGACAAACACCCGAGTTTGAAACTGTGCAACAACCTCTCTCTTGTCCTTGAATATTTTAGCTTCTGATAATCCCTCTCCCTTTCCACATCATTCTGAGCTAAATATTCCGTTTGCATTCAATTTTCCTCCTACAGGCGAAATTTAATTATATGTACTTGACACCGACCACAATCCAATTATTTTTGACTTTATAACTAGATATTTCTTCCCTCTGTTAAATGTTTTAAAACCTACCAACTGGAAACAAATTTTAGGACATAGTTCTCTGCAACATATTGGGAAATCCTAATACTCAAAACTTAGATGAAGCTGTCAAGAATTTCAACACCATAATTCAATTGCTACTACAACTAAAAGAATTCACACCTCGGTCTCCCCAGAAATATTCTTAAGTTCAGGAAAGCAAAACATTCATAAGTTCAGAAAACTCATCCCGCTATAAAAGTTGAGTAATTGTTCTCATTGGATGGATCGGAAGCGAAATCCACACGCATGAAAACAAGACGTACTTATAAACTCGCATTGTAATTAAAGTAGAAAATCAATCCACACATCCCTACCTCCTTTCTAGTCCAGGAGGGATTGCTTATTCTGCTTACAATGCAGAGAGAATTCGAAATCAAAATTCCGGAAAATTTAGAGCCATATAATGACGGAAAGATAGAAGGCTCCGTTTAAAACTTGAATGGTAACTTCTCCATTTATATAGTTGAAAACTAAAATATAACGATAAGAAAAAGCAATCTGTCAAAATAAAAAAAACACTCAAAAAAAGTACGCCATAATTACCAACGCGTATTTCCTGTGTATGTCACATTATTATACTTTTAAGCTAGTAAACCATTTTACATTTCGCAGTTAAAATGATGCATTCTGACACGTTAACGTACCATTATCTTGTTTACTAAGAGATGTCTGAGGTGAATAAATCTTAAAAACCTTCCTTTCTCTGAATGAATTAATAAGAAAAAAATATATAATATATCCTTTTGAATGGAATAAAATGTTGCATTTGAAACTGCTTTAATTAAGCAGCGAAAAATGAAAATGCTTCCTATTGCGAACACTGGAAAAACTTTGAAATATTTCGAGTAAGCAGATGCGAGAAAAAAAGTTTCTTCCCGAGGTTACTCAAAGTAAATTTTAACTGCATGAATGTAGGGAGCCCCCAATTCTTTTCGTTATTTTTTAAACATTCATTGCACTTCATATAATTCGGAAACAAGAAACAAATTATGCGAAAATCAAACCATTTAAACGGAGACTAAACACAGCTTCATACTGTCAAAACTTATGTAACTTTTTTTGAAAGTAAAACAAAAAATGTGATGAATTCCAATAAGTTGGTAATTTTTTGAAAACTCCTCTCAATCATTTAATGAAAGAAATCGAATTCTTTAAATTATTACTTGAAGGAAAATAAATAGAACGTTGTCCTTTTGTTTTCGAAAAATCATAATCGAAATCTATATTTGAGAACATAATTCTCCCTAATAATGCAGTTTGCATTAAACAAAATTTTTTATAATTAAGTAAGAATCGGAATAGGTTTAAACGGCTATCGGATTTCACGGAATGAAAATGTAGCAATCAATTTCGCTCGAAATTTAATAATAGACAGGACAAAAAATTTGTCTACTTCGTTAGAATAAAGACGAAAAAAAAACGCAAAAAAATATTCAGTAGAAAAGAAACCCCACTCATACATTAATTTTATAAAAATATTTATATAAAGGTTGTAACTTGATCTCTTACCTGCAATTCACAAAGTCACATCAAAATACGAGAAAAGATTTCTCAGCACTTAATCGTAGAAAATCAAATAACAAGGCTAATGCGATCGAAAAAATTTTATTCTAAACATAAATAAACCACTATGAAAGATAAAATTCAGTAGCTATTTTTGTTAATAAACGACAAATATTCTAAAACGATTTCCTTTCATAATAATGGTGTGTATAAATTAAATAAAATTAATCTTCAGCAGAAAGAGAGTGAAATGGACATTACAGGAAATATTAAATCACAAAAATATAATTAAAATTCTATTTTTTTCACTTAATTTCATTTAAAAATTAATATTACACTCTGAAAAGAATCGATGTTGAACATCGTCATCGGTCATAAAAAGATGACCCACATTCCAAACTTTTAAAATCGTCTGCACTTTTTTAAAATAAATATTTGTGACCTCAGTATTATTCAGATAAATATTCAATAACAAAGAAACACGATTATTTTGTTTTTTAGAAAGAGAAAACTGTGCAAGGAAGAAATTTCCGAAATAATACATGCCAGGGAAAAAATAATGAATGCATAATTTGAAAAACGAATTATTCCTGCGGCTATATAAGAGGACACAAGGAAATAAGACTCTTTCATTGTCATTCTATCAGCTCCAAAATAAAAATCTCAAGAACAATTTTAAAAAGACAACTCAGTATTCAAATACACGGAATATTCAAGACTTGATTACATCAAAAGGCTTAGGAAAATGGAACATTTCAATTTTCACATACGCAGCAGCTTTTATAAAATGATTCAAAAGTATTTTTATTTTAGTATTAACATGATTTACCTGTTAAAGTCTTTTTTTAACCTTTATTAATATGATTTTATCATGAAATTTTTATTACTCCATAACACTGCGGTTGTTTGTTTTTTGCGATTGCATTAAGAAATATACGTAAGAAAAAGAAAAGGGATCTGTGACTTGATCATCGGTCGAAAAGAAAAACAAAGAACAATGCAATTTAAGAATCTTGCTCTTAGAAGATACGATTCAGCATGAAAACTGTTTGTGGTCTGGATAAATTAAATAACAATACACAAAATATCAAGAAATCGCTTACACAAGTTATTGCTCGACCTTATTTCTCAACACTCACAAATTGAAGGAAAATACTTTTTTGAGAAAAATATTTCACTCTGTAATATGTTTTATTTATTTATTGTTATCTACTTTTTATGTGAACACAGCAAATATACAATGAGAGAAAGAACTGTGATCATAGCAACCCAATCAATGGTATTCAAACGGAAATTTTGAATAAATCCCAAAAAAACTAGTAAAATTCAATGACCTTAATAAAAATGTGGATTATATACTTAAGTATATTATATTTAATTCTAACTGTTTCATATCCAATTATGAATGTTTTCTTAAACTAATTTGTAGATATAAACTATTCATAACTTTTTTCAGAATCATTTTATAAATCTCTTTATATATTATTCTAGCATACTTCGCGAGATATAATTTAGTATACAAGATATCAATCCGGAATGTTAAAATAACTTTTTCAGTATTCATGTTTCATCAAACAGAGCGTATTGAATTAATATTTAACAGGTCAGAAAAACAGTAGGAATGACTTTCGCGTTAACAATGTCAAAAGATTAATTTGATTTGAAACTTTCGTTGGAAATTTATGGCGCACCCAAGAGGACAGGAAAAACATTGATTATATTCAGGATCTAAAACAAAATATCAGATGTTCTCACATCGAATTTTGTTGTATTACGTAATACATTAGAAAGTTCTATGAGCGAAAGAAGGTTTAAATATATCTTCCATGTTAGTACCAGTTGGTAAAAAAAGTAATCAACTCTATAAATGCGAGAAATTTTAAAAAACGAAAACTTTCAAAATCATTAGAAGAACCCAAGTAACAATATTCCGGGATTTCAACATACGACATAGTTTGATAATGCAATTGCGGTCAAGTTCTGAACTGATTTCTCAATTTATTAGACGAAATAGGGATCTTTTTTTTAATTGAAAAAACAATAGCCAAGATGACTTTTCAGAAACCGATTGGTTAATTCGAACTCATGTTTTTATACAACCATTCAGCATTGAAATGAACTTTATAAAAACCTTTAAGGAAATGATGTGGTTGTATTACTAATGTAAGTGAAAATATTAAATAATATTTATTACGAAACTTGATATCTTTCACTAAAGATTTGGAAATGAAAAAACAATGAAACAGCTTTCTCAACAGCAAAAAATTTTCAAAACGCAATAACTTTTCAGGTATAATACATATTATGTTATTTGCTTTGATTCTTTTTTTAACGCTCCAATTTTAGCTACATTACAGCTATCCCATATTTGTCATTAGGTTTATTACCAAAGAAAATATTTGAGCTTTTTTTTATTTTACATTCGTCCAAATACTCAATGCAAGGTGTCATCTGGCACAGTAATCATGTTGTAAGAAATTAAAAACTATTTCTAGTCGTCCATCTTTATTTTTAGCTATTTATTTGCAAAGCAAGAAGAAAATGTAATTTTTTTTAGAAAATTTTTTAAAAAAAGAAAGCTAGGGAAAAAAGTCTACAATCGTATTTTCTTTGCTGGCAAATTTTAAAATATTGGTACCTTTTTTTGCCCTCCCCTCCTCCGTTATAGAATGAGCTAATGACCCACGAATAAACATTAAAAAATACTAAACAAAACCTGACCCACTTCTCGAAAAAGCTCCCTACTTATGGTTATAGAAAATGAAACGTACGCCATTTTTTACAGCACAGATAAACCATAAGATGTGTCTGTGTTTGTGTGTGTTAAATTAAACCAACAACTCTTATTTCTCAATTTTAATTGTGTTTTATATTCAGTTTAATGATTTTGGCCTTGATGTAAAAACATCAGAATAACCTAGCTGTCAGGGGAGGGTTCTGTATGTTTTTACCATATCTCCGTTATTTTCAATTGAGCAGCTAGATTTCTTCATAAGTTTTGAAATAAAATATTACAATTACACTGTGAGAATGTTACGGTGATTGAAAAAATGAAATTGTCCTGTATCAATGTGATCCCGCTTTTTAGCGATTTGTCCCTTGCCTTGCGGAGTTTTAAGCAAGTCCCGATTTGTGGAAAGAATGTTTGACAAGCTGGGAGAACGGAAAGGGAATATACAGTTTTTGGCGGCCATGTGCCTATTTAAACAAGACATGAGTTTTATATTATTTTTGTTAATTTTATAACTTTTAACTTTTATAAACAAAACAAAACTCAGTGGTGCAACATCCCAAGAGGTCCAAGGCCTACAGTGCCCATCTCAGTTTTCGTAACCCTGGGCACTGAGTTGGATAAGCAGATAGTCCGGTCTGGTGGTCAGTCTGACGCGAAGCCTCCATAGTTCAGTTTCCAAGCAAGCTTGATAACTATTTATCGACACACTGAATGGGTGAATTTTAACCTTAGTAAAAAATTGAGAGCTTGATCATCAAAGTTTGTAATATTGATCAGTTGTTAGGATTCGACCACCATTGTTTGGATTTAATGAACAGTGGCATTTTTTTGTTTGTTTGGCATTGGCAACGATGAAAACGTCTCTCAGAGGACATTACAATGATATTCAATATTTTCATAGGGTTACATTAAAACAAGAACAACTGGAATAATGTGCAAAAATCATTCGATCATATTACTCGTATTACTCTCATTCCCACATCGTAATGTTTCCGAAATGATTTTTAATGAGATACCATTATTAATAAAATTAGTGATAAGGAACAGGTCAAATCTTGGACATCAAAATAAATTACAGTAGAGAACAAATGGTTAGTTTTGCTTTACTACATCATTTTGAAACAAATTATTTTCCATAAAATAAATGCGCTAAAAATTGTGGAATACGCGCAGCCCTTACCAGGAGCAAATACTGCAAATGAACGCGTTTCTTCTTAAATAAACAAAGTGTGCACATTAGAAAAATTACAACAAAGTGTTGATACTCAAAGCCATTTTATGTATGAAATGTAATTCATTAAACTCTTGTGGAAAAAGATGACGACGTTTTAAACAACGCGGCAGTAAAAAAAAAATTAACTTAAGATACCAAAGAATAAAATAATTCTAAGTATAGAATAATTTTATTCTTTGTACAGAGTAACTATATACATAATTTTTTAATTTATTAAAATTGTAAATTGTACTTACGTTGAAATTTAAAAAAAATATATTACATTACAATTTATGCATTCAATGAAAAGTTTTCTTCTCCATATCGACAAAACTTTTAATCAATTTAAATTGTTAATTAATTTCAAAAATTACTATTGATCATTAGATAATATTAATAATGGTTGTAGTAATCTCTCTTTCTGCACGGGTTCCGAAATTTACAAGCCGTTTGCAATAGAATTTATTGCTAAATATTTAAAAGAACGCCGAAATAATTTCCACTGTCTTCGAGAAATCGTATATATATATTCTACTTAAGTCCAAAAATGAGCATGAGAACAAAAAAAAACACTCAAGATTTTACCGACCGAGAGAAAAAAAAAACATTAAGCAGCGTAAAAACACAAGCGATCATTCATTTCAAAGTCGAAAATATTTTATCCAATAATCATTAAAACAAAAAAAGTCACTCTTTCTCCGATCCAAATCAATTTGTTTTGTCTCCGATTTCTGAATTCCATGCGTTTTAATTTAGCAATGACGTCATGTCTCGTTTGCACACACATTTAGTACAGAAACTTTTCATCAGAAGTAATGTCCAAAACAGTTTTTTTTATTTCTCGGAAATCAACGGCCATAATACTGACTGTCTTGCATAGTATTATTTTACTTTTTTCATTGAGCTTGATTTAAAATTCCGTTCTCTTGAAAATTAACTTAGCTGACTAAAATACGAATTTCCGCAATCAAATAAAAGAAAAAAACGTATTCAGCAATATTTTTACTCTTTTATTAAAGAACAAATTAAAGAAAAAAAATTACGTTAATTGACAAACCAAACAAATCCAGACAGAAATAGAACTTTTCGTATATAGTTTTAAATGAGTTTGTACATGTCTCGAAAAAAATCATTTCTGTAGCTATGTTTTCAGGACTATTTCACCAAAAGACCACCTGCATTTTCCAGGTGCGGTTAATTTACTATCAATCCCGATAAAATGATTTTATATATATTTTTACGGAATGCCGCATAATACTTCCAGAACTAATCAGCCTCACAAAAATTAATTTGAAATTATTACTTCCAAAAAAGCATGTACACGAAATGAAACTGATTCTTATTTTTTGTACTTCATCAAAATGTGTTATCTGCACCAAAAGAAAACGCAACTTCATTTTTCCTTGAATATTTTCCTCAGAAAATACGGGCTGGTACTTTGGTTGTGGAAGCGATAACAATTAAGTGAAAGTAGGAATAATCTCTTTCCAAGAATTTCAGGCATTGCCCTGTTTTTTAAATTATAGAATTAAATGCATGAATTTCCAATGGATTATTTCTTTCCTTTCTGTTTGACTTAAAAGCGAATTGGAAAATCAAATATGCAAAATCCTCGCAAGAAAATACATTATTAATATGATTGTTAATTAAAATTAATTTTAATTAATTTTCTTCTATTAACTAGTGCATCGTGGAAAAAAGCAGAGAAGATATAGTACTTTTCTTCCTTGCTCAAATGTTCGATGAATTTTTTCAAAAATTCTACATTTTGAAAATGTAACACTCTGGTTTGTAAACAACGTCTCCTGTGTTATAAAATATATTTCAGAAAATAATACAACACTAAATTTAGAATTATGACAATGATGTTATCCTGGTTTTTTTATATAGTTTTTAAGAATTTGTTTTCATTTTGATCCATTGTCAATATCAGCACTTTTTAAGTCGCTATTGTAATTTATTTTGTCTTATACAAGCAAATTTAATATAAACTCTTTATTTTGTTTTCTTCTTCCTCCCTCCCTTTGATTTAAATATAAGGTGTGCAATTTCTATCTTGAAAAATAAATTAAATCATAAAACAATCGTGAGTTGTACACACAAAGCCCTTTCATCACGGTAATGGTTAAAATAATTAGGATTTACTCCGAATGAATGCTTTACTATTTACTTCAGCAAGAAAATGGTTTAGTTATACTCCAAAGAAAACAAAAGTCTACCTAATGGAACACAGTATAGAGATCTCAACTAATTAATATTTTAGTTGTAAGAAAAAAAATTGTATTGAATATTTTTTTTATCATTAAATTATTCGTTAACATAAATCATTAGTAAGAAAGAATTTTCTTTAAAGTTCTTAATTATTACTCTTAATTCATTTTGTATTGTTCCTTTTTTTGTAGTTAATTTCAAAACTATTCTTTTTATTTACATTTTTTAAGTAGTTATTCAGATCGTAACATGTTTTCGAAATCTTTTATCGATACATAAATAAGGTATTGTTAGTCGAAAGTAATGGCATGTTATTTTTGTTTTAGTTTCGTCTTTAGATAATAAACCTGACGCGAAAACCTAAAATTTCAGGTTTTTCTAGTCTGTCTACAGGAAATAAATACAAAAATGCACTTATTTAATGAAATTTAAAAGCCGCGTAAGATTCTTTCGAACAGAAATGCCATAAAAAGGCACATTTATTCAGTTTATAGAAATATCTTAAAAAATGCTGCTTGTTAACACCATTTTAAATAATTGCAAGAAAATAAGAGGAAAAAAACAATATTTTTAATAAAATCAGCTTGCCAAACGATAATTTAATCCTAGCTGGAAAACTAATAAATCCACAATTCTTTCTCTTTAAAAACCATGAAATGCGAATAAAACGACGAGAATCCGAATTAGAAAAATTAATAAAAATGAAGAATAAACTGAAAAAAAGAATAATCTTAACATCAAAATTACTTGTACATTACAGGACACTATAAAGAAAAAAAATGTTTTCTCTTTTTACCATAATCGATTCTGAAAATTCCGTTGGAAAACAAATATTAATATGTGTTGAAAAAAATCGATGATGCTTTTAATCGTCAAAAACGGTCGACAATTTAAAATTTCAGAAGCGTCTGCTCTTTTAATTTTTATAAATAAATATTTCTAATACGCATATTTGTAATCTAAAAATCTGGATTATTCCAAAGAAATGCAAAGATTAAGCAAAATAAATCGAAATAGAGGGACATTCTCAACGACATTTTTTTTTTTCATTTTAAGTAATAAAATCATAACGAATATCCTACACGGGTTAAAATAATCGTAACTCAATTACATTATTTTAAATTCATATTTAAAAATACAGTAATGCCTATAAAGCATTCACATTTTCATGTTCATCGTTTTGTACATGGAAAAGCAAACTTATTTTTATGAAAAGGCCCGAAGAAAAAAAGACTTGGGCGGAGCAAAATCATTTATTAAAAAATGCGAAAAAGATTTTAAGAATATAAATTTCGAAAATTGTATAATACTAATGCGATGAATATAGAGCCATGGTTCTGGATTCTAGCCTTTTTTTAAAATATTTTTTTAAATTTTAGCCTGAAATACACATGCCTTTTTTAGTAATTTGATGCACATTTATTTGAGCAAGCTCTACTTTTGAATATGTTAAACATTTTTAATTAAATAATATACACATATTTTTACAGCTTAAATGTGGACTATGCGAAATTTGTTCCAATTTCTTCATTGTTCTAGAATATTTATAAATGGAACGTAATTTAAAATGAATTTTTTTCTCTAACACTGAAATTGAAAGTATCTATGCTTTTGTTTCAAATTCCATGAAATCTCAGGTAAAACTTCCAGGTGGATATGGTTTGCTCATCAGTAATCAAGCCAATAAAGTGATTTTGAGATAAATTAACGATAAATCTTCAAAATCCGTATAAAATGTTTTGCTCTTTTCACCGCGGAGATTTAAAAAAAAAAAAAAAATTAAGTTTCATTTAAAGTATTTCGTGCCGTATTCCAGTCGAAACAAAAGACAAGAAAATAAGAACTGCCAAACACTACGTTATTAAAACACATTTCTCAACTAATTTTAAATTGAAAAACTGTATTTGAAATTTAGATTGCTTGACTATACATTCCTAATGGAAAATTATAACTGAAGAAAAAAAAAACAAATTAATACCTTGTATGTCACGCTTTCGGGATCGCTAACCAACCCATGCCGCGTCATCTGCACTTTGCAGAAACAAAAAAATTCCATAGTGAAAGCAAACTGGGAAACGTAAATCTCTATCAATTTATTATTTTTTCCGATAATCTGTTTAATAAAAAATATTTTCAGTTTTAAAAAAATCGCACTGAACATTCATTTTTCTGTGTATAATAAAACTTACAGAAATCTCATTTAAAACTGTATGATTGATTGATTGATTAAATATTAACGTCGCACTGTTCAGCTACACGAGGGCTTTTGGCGACGGACCACGTAATTTTGAACCATGGTCAAGTGACGTGGATGACACCTGAGCTGGCACCCCCTCTCCTAACTACTACACACACTAACGGGAGGACGTTTCAGCTCTCGACAGATTTAACGTGCATCGCTGCCCTACACGGCGGATCTTTAGTGGTACTGGGCTCGAACTCGTGACAAGGCAAGCCACGATCCGATACCTATACCACTCGGCTACCACGGCCACTAAAACCGTATGAAATAACCTGACTTTCCGTCAAGAAACAAAATTGAATTTTTGGCTCGTGTCACAAGCTAGCAAAATACATACATAACCAAGCTTGTAAGAAACATAATCATGATATTCCATTTTGAACACTGAAAAAAGGTATTTTAATAATTACTGTAACAATTGTAGAATAAAACGAAAAAATTTAATAAAAAACCATTTTGAAACGTAACCTCTGGGTTCCCGCTCATTAGAAAATAACTTGATTCACATTTTAGAATTTATAATGAAAGTAAAATTAAATAAAAAAAAATATTGCACAAATTCAAATTACTAAAATAAAAGAAGATTAGAGATAATTATCACTCCTAGTTGTGTAATTATCCAATACACATTGAGATAACAAATAATAAAAATTAGATCAGAAACTTTAATTTTTGAAATATCAGCCCGATGGCGTAAATTTTAGATTAATTTGTGAAAATAGATGATGTGATAGTTTAAAAAATATACTAAATACAGTTAAAATCTTTTAAAGAATCAGAAAACGATCACTAATATGAAAGGGAAACTAAGAAATTTTAAGAAATAAAAACACATAATTATTTACATGATTCAGTCAAACAAATGGAAACTATACTCAATAACTAATTATTGTATAAATATGTCTACATCGCATGCATCGATAAACAAGTAGTTGCTTTAGTTCTGGATTTCCAAGCAGTATAATATTTGTACCAGACGATTTATAACTGACCATTTCATATTGCAATCTCTTGCAAAAATTAATTCCAGATTGTTAATTCATTTCTAAACATACATGCAAAATAAAATCTCATTTCATAAAAACGTTATTTGGAATACACTTCCAATGAGAGTGAATCTTAGAATTGACAAACACTCACACCCCTCTTCAGACTTATGAAAAAAAATCAAAGGCATCTCACAAATTTAACGGGATTATTAAAAGTTTTCGCTTCCTAGAAGATAATTTGGAATCAACATCCAATCTTACGGATGATTAAGGTGGCCGCGGTAGCCAACTGGTCAGGGTAACGAACTCGAGGCTTGTGTGTCTTGAGTTCGAGGCCAGTACCACTGAAGATCCATCGTGTAGGTACGTTAAATCTGTCGAGAGCTCAAACGTCCTCCTGTTGGTATGGTGTGATAGTCAGGAGAGAGGGTGCCAGCTCAGGTGTCGTCCTCGTCACTTCACCGTGGTTGAAAATGACAAGGTCCGTCGCCAGAAACCATCGTGTAGCTAAACAGTGCGACGTTAATATTCACTCACTTTACGGATGGCTAAGGTGGAAATGTTCTGATATTGTCACAGAAAAACTGGCTTTGCAGCATTTTCCACGCAGGTCGAGGATTTAATTTCAATGCGGACAAATAAAATTTAAAATAAAGGTAACATAGTATTGGGATTCAAGTTTTCTAAGGAATAAAGAATACTGGAATGGTTTTGTTTGCATTACACAAAACTAGTATGAACTTACTGCAGAAATAATTTTGTGTTGAAAACATCTACGGGTATGGTAAAGAGTAACCAGTAAAAAATTACATCCGAACACATATCTAAAACTCCTGCAACCAGCTGTTTTTCATATAACACAGCATTATATATTTCCCACATAATCATTAATAAATATTTTTCTTCTAACACAGCGTATCTTCTGTCGATTTCTGAATTGTTAACTATTTTTTCCAGTGAAGTTTTCGATTTCCACGATACCGAAAAAATTCAAAAAAAGTAACACTTCAAATATTTTTCAACTGAAGGGTGAAGCATTTTCAAGGGAGAAATTGTACTAGGAATTCATTTATTAAAGCCGCATTTTTAACCTATTACAACCCGTAGGTGTGGTGTGGTAGTTAGGAGAGGGGGGTGCCAGCTCAGGTGTCGTCCACGTCACTTAATCATGGTTCAAAATTACGTGGTCCGTCGCCAAAAGCCCTCGAGTAGCTGAACAGTGTGACGTTAATATTCAGTCAATCAATTAACGTATAACACAAAAAAATTTCTGCGGCTATTGTGTACATAAATTTGTAAAAATATATCCTCTGTCATAATGGAAAACAACAAGTCAGCTCCTAAAAGTGGCACGTTTTCGTCATAAGAAGTGAGCTGGAATTTATAGGCGAATAAAACTGAGTGACACTTATTTCATATGTGATGCACAGACTTGAATGTTTGCGCACGGGTTGAGTCTGCTAAACACCCACCATGCAGAGGGGCTGGAAGTTACATTTTTTGAGCCCAAAGTCCTCCTATTGGAGGGTGTGGAAGTTTGGAGGGAGAATTACCTAACACTTCAAATATTTCTAACACACTTCTTCTTTAGCTAACACTTCAAATATTTCTCAACTGAAGGGTAAAGCATTTTCAAACGAGATATTGTGACGAATTCATTTATACTTAAGCCGCCTTACTAACGTATTAGCAAAAAATGTGTTTGTGGTTTCATAATATAAAAATATATTTGCTCTGTGTATGTGTCATAATGGAGAAGAAGAAAGCAACCTAAGGTTAAAGGAACTAAAGGGTTGGAATTTAAGGGGAAAAAAACTGAGTGACCCCTTATTTTATGCGTGATGCAGATTAACACGCCAGGTGTATCCCTAAACACCCGCCGGGAAAAGGGGCTGGACGTTACATTTTTAAGTTAAAGTCCTCCTGTTGACAAGGTGTGGAAGTTTGGAGAGTGAAGTACCATCTCACACAGGTGTCGTCCTCATCACCTGACCGAGGATCTAAATCAGGGGTCTCCAACACGCGGCCCGCCGAATCTTTTTAAAAAAATTTGAAATATCGGTTTTTAAAGGGTTTTTTCATTTTATTTTTTTTAAAGGGGGAAATTATTTTATAAAATTTCCCTTTTTTTTTGACCCTCGAAGCTCATTGGTAAAAAGAATATTACTAAATTTAAAAAAAACGTCACGCTCATACTTTTGGATTGTATCCCCATATTTATTACAAACACCTCTCTAAACGCTTATGGGTTCTCATCTCTACTTCCCCGGGAGATCGCAGCCCCTTTTTTTAGGATGTGGCCAGGCGTCACAACATACCACCCGCCTTGACAAATTTATCAAATTTTCAACACAAAAAAAACAATATAAAATTAAACCAATAATGATTACCAATGACATTAAACAAAAAACGCATTCGAACAATTAAATATATAATAAAAAATTAAATTTTCCTTAAATCAAAATTACATTCCCTTTTAAAAACACTTTTAAAAAAACAAATTAAATCAACATTCATGGGAAAAGAAACATATTTTTGAGATAGGTTTTTTGAAAATCCCTTTTGTGTTTTGTAAAAACCCAATTTTTTATCCTTCCAAAAACCCTCTACAACCTTTTCCCAAAGGCCAATTAAAAAACAGCCTTTTAATCTCTTCTGATTATAACAAGATCCCCAAATTTTTAACATTTTTTTTATAAAAAACCCACTAGTTGTTTTACAAAGATAATCAGACCTTTTTTTCCAAATTTTTTGGGACTTTTAGTTAACGCCAGTTTTTTTTAATCGCCTCTGAATTTCAAAAAAATTTGGGGCTAAATTGTTTAATTGGCCTTCCTATTGGGAAATGGGCTGGGTAAAAATTCAGATCCTCTGTCCGTAGTCAAAGGAACAAGAGATCGGGAATTTAAAATTCCTTCATTTGAATTGTCAATCGAAATTGCTCAAAAGGTTAATTTTGAATTCCCAAAATTTTTTAAATGGTATTTGAACGATTTCCCCCCCAGCCTCCCAAAGCCCCCCAAAATTTGGGGCTCTTGGGGAAGGAATCCCCAAAAATGCACAACAAAAACCAGACAAAACTCCGTCGGGTTTTCATATGCCATGTAACCTTCTAAATTTCCCGGGTTCTTCCGACAAAATGGTGGCTTATCTGAGAACAATTTATATACACATTTCCCTCCCCTAGAAAAAAATCTCTCTTAATATCTTTGGTTACAAAACATATAAAAACAGCAACATATTTTTTTTGAAAAACACCACGCTGATTTTTGTATTTAATCAAAAAGGGCCCCGAAACAACTCCGCCCAAAAAGGGGGAAAATAAGCCGAAACTCTTTCCTTGGGAAGAGCCCCCATTAACTCCCCAAAACTACTGGTTTTGCCAAAAAAGGGTAACACATTTATGTACAATTTGTCACAAAGTGATCTATTTTTAAAATTCAATATATTTTTGGCGTACATGAAACAAAAATGATTGGGTCCAAATAAAAATTTAAATTTTATGGTAATACTCTAATATCAAATGAGTTAGTCTGCTTTTTAGATGGAAAGGGGAAATGGGGTATTTTTTACGTACTCAACTCCTTTCCAAAGTCTCCACCCAGTAAGAGACCATTGGATCAAGGGAAAGGGGTGAAGTTTTCCAAATTATATTGTACTTACCCCCCCTTTTTTTTCAAAAAAACTCATATCTTTGAAAATGATGTTTTGCACCTGTTTTAGTAAAAACCCTTTTCAGATTTCAAAACTCACTTGGGGTTTTTTTTAAAAGGACCTGCTTTGCGTTTATTTTTTTTTTTGCAATTATAAATAACCAAACAATTTTAAATACGAATTATTTTACAATAGTTATTACGTTTAAATTTAAACCGGGAAAAAAACTGTTAATACCATCATGAAACCCTGAAAAGCACTTAGAGTCATTGTTGATGGGGTTTTTTTAGTTCATTATGAAAGTCGCTTTGTATCACAGTTGACGGAATTTTTCCAGGAAGTTCTCTATATAGTTCTACTTTCTCGGGACCTTTCCCAAAAAAGGGTACCCAGTCTCAGGATTCCCCGAAATAAAGTCCAGGGTTACGATGAGGATACATGTTTCCATTGTCTAACATCTGTCAGTTTCGTTTTCCCCCAAAACCGGGTTTTGGCGACGAAAGTTTTAAAACAATTTCCTTTGCACCCAAACATACCTATCATTGTTGGACCATAAATATGTTTGGTTACATCCAACTTCAACGCAGAAATCACTTTAGAAATTCTTTGAAAGAAGCACAGCACCCTGTTCTAAACGGGGTATGATTCTTGTTTAATCGGCGTCACACAAGATTTATTTTCGCAAAAGCTTCACTTTCACTTCCCCAGCGGGAATTAACGCCTTGTTTAAACCCCCAAACCCCTTTTTGGGATGAATCCAAAATCCGTGGAGCTCCGGTAACTTCACATGTTGAATCACAGTGCATCTCAATATTGATGCCGTTTAAGCAAATTAAAGTTTTCCCAAAACTTTCCATTCACAAGTTTTTTGTCAGGAAGCCTGTCCCAATCAATTTTCAGTAACCCAATTGTTGAAAAAATTTTGGCTTTTGTATCACGGGCCCAAAGCAATCCCAGTGGATCAAAGGGTCTAGCGATGAGGATAAGACCACCTTTTTTTTTGGAGAGCATTTTGCTCCACTTCTACCTTAAAGGAAAAAGTAGTCAGTTCTAGCCTTCCAGGAAATTAAAGTTTTAATTTCATCCCAGATGAAAATTCATCTCCTTTCCGTGGGTTTGGGGTAAGCTCTAAAATTTCCCCCCATTTATGCAATGACATCTGAGCGGTTTTCAGAACGTCAATAAGTTGATGTTGCAGATTTTTTCCTCTAGGGAAAAATTTTTCTCCCGTTAAAACGTCATCCATATAAAAATCATTACACAACTGATGGGAAACAATTGGAAAGTTTTTCCTCGTCAATGGAAATTGCTTCAAAGTTCGCTTTCTAGAAACAGCACTAACCGTTCCGTATGTTACGGTATTTAGTTTAAGTTCAAAAAATGACTCATTGACACCCTCCTTCCACAAAATTCTTTTTAAGGTCCCTTTGATTTCATATTAATCATGCGGTACATCTGACGAATATCAGCCGTAAAAAAAAGATTGCTTACGGAATCTCACTAACAATGCAAACAACCATCTTAATGACCCCCACCGTTATATTGAATACAGTTCAATGATTTCCCCCCTAGTAGTCAAAGTGGAAGCTTTAAAAACAGTTCTCAGTTTTTTTGTACTTTTTGAGGCCTATAGATGCCATGATGAGGCATATAATAAGTTACATCGGGCCAACATTCTCCCTAATTTTAGTCATTTTCCTAACTCTTCATATTCCTTTAAAAAAACAGGGGAAAACAATTTTAGGTCTTCTGGTCTCCCGGGAAAACAGTCCATAATGATTCAATCCCTTTTGAGCAATATCCCTTGAATTTCCTAGACATGACCAATGTTCCTTTAAAAGGCATTGCCACAAATATTTGCCCGTCTATCCTCTTATGGTCCCCGTAATGTTCCTCACATATAGTTTTCTTTTTTCTTTTAGGTAAATTTATTCCTTTTTCCCCAATCTCCCAAAATTTTTTCAAGTTTGAATTTAAATCTTCTTTCCCCCCATATTAAACCACAATAACTAGAGTTAATTTTATCTGAACTCGGAATACTACTTCCTACAATGTACCCAAATCAGAATCCTTTTAACACCAGATTCCATTTTTTGCCTTTTTAATTTTCCCGGGTTTTTTTATGTCATAAAAGTATTCCCGGGCCCAAATTAAAATATCTATTTTTTCCGGGAAACCTTAAAATTAGGATCCGCAAGGTCAATATATTCTGGAATCTGCCCTGCGTTTCGAACTTATGATTTGGGAAATTTAAAATTTTTATTTTGGACCCCCAACTGAAATATCTCTTTCAAAAATTTTTTTTTATTCGCCCATTGCCGTTTTTGCGTTAACTGCCCCAAGTATTTTTAAATTTTGCAAGAAACAGATAGATTTATCCTTTCACTTTTTAGTTGTAAACGCTGCAAAACAATGACTCATTACACAAATCTGCGATCCCGTTTGAAAAACATCTCATTCTTGCCCTGAGAACATCTTTTTTTAAACATTTACAGAGACAAGATTCATTTTTATTTTCAATTAAAAAGTTAAAAGGGGACTCCACTCATTGGGGGGAAAACAACTTACTATTTTTTTCCCCCACTGCGAATCATTTAGACTTCCCGGTTTTTGGCAATCTGACGATACATTTTTTTCTTCTTTTTAAAATGGTTAATTTTTGGAGCTTTCCCCCCAAAAAAAATTCCTATAGAACAATTTTTAAAACTACAGTTAGGCGATAAACATTTAAACAAAAATTTTTTTTCTTTACACTTACTCGTTCATGGGAATCTCTTAAATTGCGGGCAAGAATAAATAGGATGATTTTCATTCTTAAACACAAAGCACAACTCTTATTTTTCCCTCATTGAAAAAAAACTTTAAAACGTTTTAAATTTTTTGTTATAAATTTTTTTCCCTTCTCCCGGGTCATTTATGGGCTTACCATTTGATGCAACATACAAATCGCCTTTTTCCCAACTCAGAGGTGTAAACCATTTTGATTTGCCTTAGTTTAAAATGCGTGGCTATATCTCTATCTAACGTTTGAAACAATTTGTCAGATACCTTAATTTTTTAAAGGTTTCAAATCCGTTACCCCTTTAATTTTTTAAAAAGTATTAAACTTTGTTTAAACGCGAAGCAGGACATGGTTTCGTTTTTTTTGGGAACATTTCGAAAATTTCTAATACCCGCGCTGTTGGTTCGAATTTTTCAACACGGAAAATTGAAAATTTTTTAAAACTTTCTTGTTTATATAAGTTAGAATATTAGAAGCTCTTTCTCCCAACAAATTCAACAAAATTTCAAATTTCTCGGTCGGGGGTGACGTCTTCGATTGGGGTGAAACCCCCCCATCTATTCATCTGGGTTTTTTGGCCCCAACAGATGTTGGGTGACGGCATGATGGGGTCAGTTTTTTTCCCTCGGACAAGCGCGGGCATCGGGTCTGAAATTTCAATGGCTAAAAAATGCCGGTGACAATAGGATTCCTGTATGAAAGTCTTGAATAGGCGAAGCCTGTATGCAAGTCGGTGCATAGAGAATAGGGCTATGAGGCCCAGGTGTGAGATGAATGGATAGTTTTATCCCCTTGGATTCCAGACAGACGAGGAATGTGTTTGTGTTTGTCCGTAAATGGGGAGGGGGCCCCGGGACGGGGGCAGACCTTTTTGACCCCAAAAGGAAACCGGGGGGCGGGGGGGGACCCCCTGGTTTTTAAAAAAGGGGTAAATTTTTTGGAAAACTTGGGAGAAAAAAAAAAAAACTTGAACGAACGGAGAGAAAAGGGGGAAAAACCTGGAGTGAGAACGGAGCCCTGAAAGGAAACAGAGAACCATGGGTAAACGGGGTTTTCAAAAAAGAAAGGGGATTGACAGTGCCTGGCGGAATGGGTTGACCTCAGTGAAAAGACTTTCCCCCCGGTTTGGCCTTTTTAAAAACATTTTAATAACATATGAAGCTATTAAATACGTTTAAATTTTTTTAAAGGAGGCTGTGACAAATTTTCTTCAAACACCGCGACGTCAATCCCCTCTCAACAAAGTAAAAAAAAAACCCCAATCTTGAGACTTTTTGGAGGTTTAATGGACAAGGTCCTCACCTTTTAAAACTACCGGCTTTTGGTTCGTTTTACCCCCTGATTAAAAAGAAGTCTGATTTTACATTAGCCCTCAATTGCGCTAATTTAATTCTCTTTTTTTAAACGCTCTTTTTGATTTGACCATCCTGGTCATTTTGGTTCCATTCTCTGAAACTACTTCGACGGATTTTAACAACTTCGTTGTCCTTTTAAACCCCCCTTCCCCTAAATTAAACTTTTTTATGTCCTCTTTTTCTCCCTCGGTGACAACTAAACGTTTTTCGGCAACAGTTTTTAACCCATCTTTCTTTAAATTTTTGCTATCCCCGACATTTTTAAATTGAAAAAGTAAATTCCCTAACTCAAAACAATATTATCACAAAGCAAATTTTACTTTAAAACCAATAAAAAAAAAATTAACTTCAACTCGGGAAATTAATTGTTATTCGCTCAAAAAATTGTTCCTACCTCTTTGCCGGGACTCTTGCCTTTGAGACCAGGAAGCATTTTTAAATATAAATTCTCATGTTTGCATAGTGCACACCATTATCATCTTCAAAAAATTCCCTCTTTTTACTACCTTAACAATGCTTAGCCGATCCCCCGGCTTATAGGACCATGGGGCCCCTCGTAGCTCTTTGGTATAAAAATTACCAAAAAAAAAAAACGATCACACATATTTTTTTGGGCGTATTCCATATTTATTCACAAGCACACCCCCTCTTTAACCTTGGGGTTTCCATCTCTACTTCCTCCTGGCGATCCGGCCATTTTAGGATAGTTTTCCAACTCAAAAATTTTTATTAACTCTCTTTTCTGACAAAAAAATCTTTCATTCTTGGTTTAAAATAAAAAATTGAATCTTAATCGTAATCGTTTAAAAAAAAAATCTGATGTAATCGCGCTCTCTTTCTCTGCTTGCCGCCATCCCTAAGATTGAAAAACGCTGCTTTTTGTTCTTTTTGGTGTCCCCCAAAACCCCTGCCTCAAGTGAAAAAAAGAACGTATTGTGCTTTAATCTGCTGATGTGTGTATAAAAAAAGGTAAAAACATTCTGAAGATGTCGTACTAAATCAAAAATTTAAATCTTCCCCCCACCCAACACTACTTCATTTAAATTTTATATATATATATATATAAATTTCCCTTAAAATTTGGTCCGTTTTTGGTTTTTTGATCCAGCTACAGGCGACTTCGAATAGTTGTTGAAAGAAAAATCATCTTTATTTCGATTTAAATTTAAATTTTTTAATTAAAAGTTCATTGTCGAAATTACACAACATTATTTTTGGTGCGAAAAACCTTAAGGGGAAAACAACTACTTGGGGAAAATTTTTTTAAAAAATGAAGATATGGGTTTTGGTTTTTTATTTATTTGTATATTTTAAAGGAAAAATCCTAAAAAAAAAACAGAAATTTTTTTATTAGTACTAAAAAAAGGGAAAAACTAGAAAAAAGCAAAAATTACATAAACGGGGCTCGTTCTGTACAAAAAATTTATGAACAGATTTTCAATTTTAATGTGTTACTTTGCTATTCATGTTTGAAATGACCTTCAGGATAAGATATATTTTAATTTTTACAAAAACTAGAGCACTTTATCTTAGTGATTATATGAAATTGCTTAAAAAAACAGTGATTATATTCACATAAAGGACTGTAAATTTTGAAATAAAACAGTGATTGATAAATCTGAAGGTCAAAATACTTCTACTGTTATACAAAACATATGCAAAAAATTTCAAGAAATTTTTTTCAAAACTTTTTGAGCAATCCCTGTCCCCGTTTGAGCTTTTCGAAAAAGACACATTTCGAGTAAAACACATTTTAAAGTTTGACATCTTGTGTAAAGTTATGGCATTTGCTTTTACTAAAACACTTGTAGTTTTTGTTCTAGCGAATGGAAAATAAAGAACTTGGTATTTTTATTAAGCTAATAAGAGATGATTTATAAAATAAAATCATAAAAAAGTGTGTGTGTACTTATGTACGCACGTAAGAAATTATACTTCTTTGGAGTAACAAGATCCAAATCTTTCTAAAAATCTTTCGCAGGGCAAGCTGGGCCAAGAACGAAAGGCGTCACGAGCAGAGTTGAACGATACTAACAGGATAACGAACAATACAGTTTTAGGGACCTTGGACACTGAGTTGCATGAGCAGATGTTCTAGCCGGGTGGTCAGTCTAACGTGAAATTCCCAGTGTTTAGTTCCCAAGCAAGCTTGATTCTCATTCGTCGACCCACTGAAGGGATGAAAGGGTGAGTCATCATTGACAAGTCAGGAGTTCTAAGCCCAGACCTGTGGTGAGGAAGCGATATACAATCATATTTGTGAATACAATTAATTCACAAATATGATTGTATATCGCTTCCACGGCCGTGGAATGGGGGCCGTGGGTAGCCTAGTGGTTAGAGCATCGGACTCCAGACCGGAAGCCCTGGGCTCGATGCCACCAAATACCCTCCGAGTACACATGGTGTACGTGCTCGTTAAATCAATGGGTCCGAAAGTCTTGTTGGCGATAGCAGCAGTAACAACGAGTGCGGGGGGCTGGAGAATATATATATCCTTCCCCTCCAGTTCCATACAAAAGTTGTGGGGAGTTGGAGATAGGTGGAGTCGCCATCTATCGTATAGAAGTCTAACCTGTCTCAGGCTCTGGCAACTTTTATTCCTTTCCTTCGGGAAGGACACAACATATTGACCTTAGGGCCGGCATATTTTTTCCAGGGCTGATTTTTGAGGCCAATCCGCCACAGAACACCATCAGCGGTGAAGTTAACTTAAGCTTCCTATTTACCTTAGCATTAGGAAGTACCTAAGAAGGAGCAATCCGAAAAAGTCGAGTAAGAAAATCAAACTTTCAAAATTTAATTTTTTGATGTTAAAAATCACATAACAATGTCTTTCGAAAAACAAAGGAATATTCTTACAATATCATTCTAGAATTACTTTCAGTGAACATGTTTTCAGTATAGAATGACAGAGATGTCATTTAAAATAACTCAGAAGCAAACTGCGGGTAGTTTTTATAAAATTTAATGCTTGGTAAAAATAGGATTTGCTTTTTATTCAATACTTGAAACATGAATATATTCAATCTTGATTTTTGACTTCATCTTTAACAAAGTTAGGATGAAGTCGTTTTCTTACTTCACTCTAACCTTTAAAAAAGCAATATATTTTATTACACTATTCATTTTTATGCAAGTTGGAATCATTTTGTTGTTTGTTTAAAATGCTTTCCATACTTTCTCTTATGTACCATAATGTTAAATGAGTTTTAATTTTACTCGTAAAGAGAAAAAATTAAGGAAGTTTTTAAAGTAAACAGTATTATGAACAAATATCGTCGGTCTAATTATCAGACTGCGTAACTCCATCTGGGATGCTAATTTGATACAGTAGGGCTAGGCACCAAGTTCTTGTATATGTTTGCCAAGATAGGCGATAATATTACAATATGGTTTACTTTGATATTTCTATCGTGCGATAAATAATTTATATCTGGAAGTGTAATACATTAATATTACTTCTGTTGTGTATTTATTTTATGTTAAAATCTTGCCCACCACCTCTCCCTTCGAAATCTAGTTTTATTATGAAATAAAAAATAGTGATTATAATGATCGAAGGAATAAATTAAAAGAGGGGCGCGCATTGAGGCATGGCGTAGACAAAACAAGAGGGAAAGTTTTGCTTCACCACTGCTTGGCGCGATTAAATAATCGCGCCAAAAAGTTCTTGGCGCGTTGCACTCCTATATCAAATGTGTTACACCAGTGGAGTTACGCAGTCTGATAATTAGGCCGACGTTATGTGAATTGTAACGAAGTTAATTTCTGTGAAATTTGAGTCATTTTTCTGTCTGAAAATTTATTTCAAATTTAGCCTTTGCATTTGTGCAGCAACATTGCGAGTTTACGGATACATGTAATTTTACTATGAACTAAAAACTTCCAAATTAAATTTTTCTGTAAGGTATTAAGCTATGTACACGGGAATATATTGAATCTAGATTTTATTTACTGGACTCCTCCCACGATACTTTTTTTTTCTCTGTCAAAGAAACAAATGCATACTCCTTTTATTGATTCCTGAAACATTCACGAGACTCAGTTTTCTTCAACGGTAAACTTTAAATTCCTGGAAAACAATTTTTAGAATGTTCGGAATTACTTTCAGGGCTGTTAGGCAGCTGGAACCATCCATTTTGGGAAGACTGAATCGAAAGACGAATATAAAATCCAGCTACAGTAAAACACCTGGTCCATTTTGTAACACGCTTCCGAAAATCTCCTTTTACATCTTGGACGTAGCCTCGAATCTTTTTTTAATATTTAATTTACATCGATTATTCCATTAGAAAATAACTTACAAAACAACATTTTTCTTTTCTTTGTCATTTTCCATAAAAATGCCAAACTTCGTTTTATAACGATATTTAAATGGGGTATTTGTTCGAAAACAAGAAGTAGACTCTTTCAGTTTCATACATTGTCATAAGTACTCGACATTTATAGACACTTTCTACAATGTCTAAAAGAAACAATAAAAGGAAAACAGCGAACTCATTAGCATAACAAGTAATATAAAATAAACTTTTTAAGTCAATTCCTACTTTGAATGGATGAATAGAAAGAATTTTATTAACGCGTTTGAAAATTTGAACAAGATTTGCATATATATATGTAGGAAAAGAGTGAACTAAAATAGTAGGAATTGAAAAAATAGCATGATTCGTCCCCATTGTTGTAACAATGTAACTGTTAAAACAATGCGGACGAATGAATCTAAGTGGGTGTCAAAAATCGGTAACTAATTTAATTAATTAATTGGTATTTGAAAAAACTTTAACTACAAGTTTAAAAAAATTATTTGAACTTGATTGGAGGAATAGAAAGTATTTCATTAACGGTTGAGAAAATTTGACCAAGATAAATATATATATATGTGGGACGGTGTCTAGGGGTAATGATGAAATTTTGGACGAAAGAAAGCATAAGCCAAGTTTAAAGAACAATGAATTTATTAAGATAAGGAACAGGCTATTTACAGCTTTGAATTATTTACAAGAAGATAAATAAAAGATAGTTCGAACAGAGAGCAGGATTCACCCGTGAGACGGGGGTGCCAAACATCGCTAGGCCTAAAGAAGGGGTCTGCGTTGCCTGCAAAGGCAAAGTCGCTAAAAGGGCGTCGACCTTACTTCGTTCGTGTCCGGTGTGAAAGTACACAAACGATCTCGCACTCAAGGACCATATGCGTCTGACGTCTTACCTCCGAATTCTTTCATTGGGCATTGAAAAGCCTCTCGATTCACTTCAGTTTGTTTGGGGCCGCCATCTCTTACATCTCTCTCTCTCGAAATATATTAAAAATTCAAAACATTCTCTCTAATTATTCGAAATCAATAAATTACTATTTCCTACATATATATATAAATAAATATATACAGACAGTGAGGTAATACGGTAGGTGAGGTAGTAATTGAAAAATGAGAGGAAAATTTTAATCTAAAGACGGTTATAAAAATATTTAAGCTCCGATTGTTTTTATCGAAATAGCAGATGCTAAAAATTACGTTACAATCTGTAATAATCTATTGTTAAATGTAAGATACTGGAAATAAAATAAGAATATATATATGTATATATACAAAGTGCTAGCAGGGTGGCGTGGTTGGTTTGTCGCTGACTTACTGCACCTAAGGTTGCGGGTTCGACCCCGGCCCAAGTCGGTGGATTTTCATGATTCAGAAAATCGACAGTGGCCATGGCGTATGATTATACGGCATGTAAAAGATCCTTAGAGTGTCTATTTGGTTTAGGTGCTCTCGGCGAAATTAAATCCTAGTACAAGTTTGCATCGTCAGAGCTCATGTGTCTCCCTCTAGGTAAGGAAACTGGGCATCAAAATTATCTAGGGTGATTGGGGTATCAACCTATATGATGCCGCACTAAAAAGGGATATCCTCTTCCGGGAATGTCTGCAATGGTAAAATATTAATCCGCAATTTCACGTAATTCCCGTCGCACATCCGGTATAGTGGTTAGCAACGCTGACTGCTGTGCCGTAGGGCCTGGGTTCAAGTCCCGGAGAAGACATAGATGTTTGTAAATGTATAGTGCCTTCGCGACATGGAGATACTCTAAACAGCCGTTGAGCCACAAGTCCTCTCGTGAGGTTGGTGGCAGGGGATGAGAGGTGGGAGGCCCCTGACCCTCCCCAAGGGTGCTGTCCCTCAAAATTGGAGTGGAACCCAGCTAAATCGTTCTGTCACCGGAATGGTGCTCAACCACAGGCGTACATCTAGCTCCTTGTCATGATGAATTTCGTGGGCCTTCATCTGACTACGTCAGACAGGTGGTATTAGCAACACAACAACAACAAAATTACTTCAATAGCAGCAGCATCAAATACAAGTAATATAAAAAAAAAATTAAGTCACAATTCCTACTCAGATCAACAAAAAAAAATTTGTTTTAGCTACTTTTTATTAAACAGTTACAATAAATATATAAATATGTATATACATATGGGACAGAATCATAAAATCGTAAAAATTAATTACCACTTAATGTTGAGACAGAATCACAACATTAATGATAATTAATAAAAATTAATTACCACTTATAAAGTGTCATATGGCCATCCAAAACAATCGTGTGTATATAATTTCAATTCAACTGAATGCTTTAACATGTGAGAAAAAAAATCTTTCAAAGTTTTGACCCAAGTAGCTATAAAATGAAGCCGACGCGGCAGCATCTGTAATTCTTTATAAATAATTAGTTTCAGTCAATTAATTATAATTAAATTATCGTATTTTTACCCAAAACAATAGAGTATAGAAAATTTCAGCTCAAATGATTGCTTTAAAATGTGAGAAAAAAACCTTTTCAAGTTTTGACACAAGTCGCCAAAATGATTGCTAAGTCGTTAACAATTATGCAAACGTGGCTGTATTTGTAATTCTTTGAATGATTAGCTTTGATCAATTAATTTTTAATAATTATAATTAAATTACTATATTGTCGTCCAAAATAATCATGTATATAAAATTTCAGCTCAGTTGTGCGCTTTGAAATGTATTTTATTAACGATTGAAAATTCCACCAAGATAAATATATAGAGAGTGTGAGCTAATAGTAGGAATTGTGAAAAACTCCTGATATTAAAATTCTCAAAATCATAAGGAATCTCTAACAGTGAGAAAGACGAAGAGAATTAAGCAGAGTAATGTGCGATTGAGAAAATAGTTCTGTACCAGTATTTTAAATAGAAAAGTTATTATATAACTTAAAACCCATTTTGCATTTTAGCAATGTGGCAGAAATATCATCACTTTTTTAAATATCTGCCTCGAAAGTGGCAGAAGAATGTTTAATTTGTAGTAACCTTTTCACTTCATGAGTTATATTTCTATTTCCCGTTCTATAACAACTGATTTTTTTTAGCAACGTTAGATGTACTGAGATCACCAGGGGTCGCTGTCAGTGTGAGGCACTACGTAGGTCTAAGTATTGCAATTTGCCACTTACTGCGGCTAGTGATAAGAAGTTATTCAAGGATTTCCACATTATTTAATCGTCCATTTCGATTTATTCTTTTCTAATTATCGTTTTTAAAGATGAAATAAGTATTCTATTTTGTTCTAATATTAGGAACATGAAATCACGAGGAGTTGCTATCAGCGGTGAAGGAGAAGCAAATATTTAGGCAGAGATTAACGCTTTTCATAGAATATCACGTCAGCGTAATTTTCGTAATCTAAGAAATTATATTTCATGAATGGAGGACTATTCCCAAAATTGAATACAGTTTTTTAACGTTTTCTCTCTTTAAAAACAATATGTTTTAAAATGTAATTGTTAAAATACAATTTCATTACATGCTTCCTTGTGAACTATATAGTATTTCTGCTAATTTATTCTAAAATAAATGTTGTCATACAAAAAAATAGATTCTTAAATACTTCATAAGAAATTAATACACACGACAAATGTATCTATTATTTTAACTTTATATACACGTCATATAGAATCACTCAGAGAAAAAAATTCGTGAAATCACAAGAAAAATATGGACAAGTTCTACTTTCTAAACAACAACATTGAGGCGAAATTTGAAAAACATCGAAATTCAACTGAGTTTTTCAAACGTCTAACACAATTTTTTTTTTTTAACTTTATAGGAAGAAGATGGTCTGTTGATTTCAGATACAGGATTTTATATTATTTATATATTTCAGTATCTTTTCTAAAATCCCTTGGGGACTTTGCCATAACTGGCAAAAGAAAATGGTTCTAATGACTGCAGCGCCCCCATAATGAGCTTTACGGTAGAACGTGTCCATCAGGGATGGCGAACCTACATGAATCTATGTGCCATTTTTTTATTTTCTTCTAAGAAATGTTTAAGAAACTACAGAAGTGCAGTCACATACTTTTGACTTGTGATTATAAGGAAAATAATAAAACTAAATACTAACAACTGAAAACTATTTACTACGAAAAAATACATTTTGTATTGTATAGTAGTAAATATTTTAGTTATCCGTGTAATTCAAATTAAAGTAACATTAGAGTGACTTCTGTGTTGCAGATTATAAAACAAATAACTTACATTAGGATACCGTTACTGATTTTCAAAAGGTGGTAAAATAACAAGAGTGGCTAAACCATGACACTATTCTTTTCCTTATGACTGTCAGTCCATAAACACGGCGGGTCCATAATTGGTGACTAATGGGAAGAATATCCAAACAGGAAAAACAAACAAAGGGAATAGATTAAGAGAGTTAAGAGAAAATCCCTCCCAAATAGGAATGACTCCCTAATAGCTGAAAAACAGAACTTTTTTTATTTATAACACCTCCACAAACCCCTTGCGAGTCGATTTCCACAAACTCCATTTTTTTAAGGTATCCGACTACGTTCGGAACCGTGATTTTGCAAAAGCGTATAAATGGATAATATGTATGATATATAGTCTCACTTAGATTAGAAAATGTATGTAAAATTGTTTTAAGAATAGTATTACAATAAAAAAAAATTTTAAGTACAATATTTTGACAAAAAAATGAGCATAGAATGACACATTTTCAAAATGTTCTCCTTTTTATGAAAAATGCTTAGATTATAATAATAATTTGTCTGTATATAGCTCAGACCTCTGTACAGAGGCTCAACTAGAATTTTTGAAATATATTAGAAGTGGGTTTATCCATGTTTTACGACAACACACACACAGAGAGGGGAGAAATTTTAAGTAAAATACGCCGATAATTTTTTCAAATGGTTGTAACTCTGAAAATAATATGAATTTTTCAAAAATCATAGTTGAGCCTCTGTACAGAGGTCTGAGCTATAGACAGGCAAAATAGTATTATAATAGAAGCATTTTTCACAAAAGGAGAATAACCTTTTTTCAAAAAGTACTAAGTAAATTTTTTGCCGAAATAGTGTATTTAAATAAATTTTTTTGTTTTAAAATTTAAATAAATTTTAAAACAATTTTATACATGTATTGTAATCTAAGTGACACTAAATATTATCCATTTATGCGCCTTTTTAAAATCATGGTTCCGAACGTAGTCGGATACCTTAAGGATCTCTAATTCACAAGAGACATGCCTACCAAAATTCGTCGGAAGGTCAAATAGTTCAGGAGATCTCGTGATCAGGGAGTAAGTAAGTCAGTTTTCTCCAAAATATATAGATATACTATGCATGTTTATGCCTTGTATTTTATAGTATTTACTGCTCTTCCATTTCCTGAAAGCAGAATTAATATTTTTTCAATCTAACGCCTTTTAAATTTATTCAATAAATATTTTTTCTAATCTTAATCTTCCTTTTTCTTTCTTATACTCTAATTGTTACAATAAAAGTAGTTTCTGTACGATTAGTAAGAAACAGTAATTTTTTTAAAAATTTTTTTTGTAAAATTCTAATTTAATTGTTTTAAAAATACTGTTTAAACTATTCAGGTATATATAAAAAGATTGTTTATTATTATTCACGGAGGTTATATTTGCAACACTGACATTATTCTTAGAAAGTACTGTTTCTAAACCAAGCATTTGTGTTCTATTTAAAGAATGTAAGTAATATAACGTTTAAAAAAAGGTAAAAGAATTAATACTATTTCGATATTGATGTGTACTTTTTTCTCTTCTGTTGATGCAATGTCCTTCTGTATATAGATAGGTTGTTGCACGTAGAATTTGCTGAAGCTCAAATCCTTCAAGGTGATATGGTATGAAAGTTTGGAGACAGGACACTATCACGCGAGTTTCTTTCTCATCACTTGACCATAGTTCAAACATCGTAATCTTTCGCCAGATCAAGTGTTGTTACAAACACTGATGTTAAACAATCATTCTATCTGTTTAAAGTTCATTAAAATATTTCCAAATTAAGTTATTTTTATTGATTCTACAATAAATACACATATGTTGTAGAATTAAATTGGAACTTGAGTCAAAAAGTAGATTTGTTTGCAGCACCGCAAATATCCACACGAACAATGCAATGGCGTCTGGAGCAGCAGGACTTATTGCCCGGCGAAAATTATTTCAGCTTCCCTTCGTACTGCAGCATAGAGATGCACGGCGATAGTGGTACGGCCAACAACAAAACTGAATGCAGGTGTGGTACCACGTTGTGTTTACGGACGCTTTCCGGTTCTACATGCATCATCATGATGGACATACCCGTGTCTGGAGACTCCGAGGAGAACGTAAGAAGTCACCTGAATGCATTAGATATCATCTTATAAGAGAGTTCTGCACTGTTGTGATAGTATGGGCAGTCATTGGGTACATGACATTGAATCGATCTCCTTGCATACAGCATGCATTGCAATATTGTGCTCGAACCGTTCTAGCTAAAAAATTCTTCTTATTATTACTACGAAATGGATTTCAATGAGCAGGAGTAATGTTTCATCAGTTAAAAGTTTTACATCAGTCAAAAAGATCTAGAAAAGGATTGTTGAGAGTTATTATAACATGTGGATGACTCACAAAAGACCTTTTCGAAATTGAATTACATAATTTAACCCTTTATCTACCGATGGTACTTATAAGCAGCACCACTCACTTTAAAATTACATAAAATAAGCATTTTTACGAATACTCTGACGAGATACTTAGAAGGAATATTCTTTTAAATCTGCTCTTCTAAGATATAAGGCATCACGGGTTCTATGAGGAGTATTTTAGCGGGGAATGCGAATAGTTTTAAAGCAGAAGTTGAGTTTTCAGCTGACATTTTAATCGGATGGCGAAAATTGTCATTTTTGTTCCGAAAAAGTAGTTAATATCAAAAGGTAAGTGTCTTATTTTTGTTATAAGTTAATGAAGACCTTAGAAAACAATTTAATTAGTTATTTTAAGTGAACAATTTATATAATTAATTTTACAGTTGAATAACTTTGTGGTACTTATAAGAACTGACAGAACACTGGGTATTAGAGCAAGGACTTTTTAGCAAGTTAGAGTAAGGCTTAGATAGAGCAAAGGGGGTTTTTTTTTTTCGTCCGTGTAGCTTATTGTTGTTTTTTGTTGTGTTGTAAAGCAGCGGTCGCCAAAGTGGTGGTCCGTGGACTACTGGTGGTCCACGAGAAAATTTCGCTTGTCCCCAGAAAAATGTGTGGAGTAAACTTACTCATCACGAAAGTTATGTTTTAAGATGCATTGAAACTTTAAATTTACCATAGAAAAAAGCCACGGAAAAATGAGTCGTACGGGTTGTAAGCTGTATCCTTGTTTTGTCTAAACCTTTTTCCCCGCACTCTTCAAAAATGTTTCTCTCTCCGGGTATGTCGCGTTGCATTTTATCAGTTGGCTTTTAAAGGGACTTTTCGGACGTATTGAGTTCAATTTAAAATATATTCAGTATATTAGTTGAGTTATTAAGGTCTACGATCTACGGTCTACGATGAAGTAACTGGGCATATGGCTCGCGAAGTGAGCCTCCATCCCAAAACCCGAAGAAAAGATGGGGAGCGACTGTGACGTTACAGTTGGGGGAGAAAGAAGGTTGGGGTTTGGGGAAAAGCCAATCGTTAAAAAAAAGTTCTATTTTAAAAAAAATTTGATCACTTGGTTGAGACCCAAGATGGCGCCTCTGATTGGTACATGGTTAGTGGGGATAGGACTCATTCGCTCAAATCTCTCAGGAAGAAATTTAAGACAAAGGGGGAGGGCAAGCCCAGATGCAGGGGAATACGAAAAAAAAAGAGAACAAATTTAGAAAAAGTTAAAATAAAAAGGAGGGGGTGTGCAAATAAAAATTGCCCCAAAGCCAAAATTAAGGTGGATTATAAGAATCGAGAAAAAATTTTTCCCTCGGTTTTTTAGTGGTATTTTGTATCGTAGTTAGGCATATTAATCATTTTGGGAGTTATTAGTGAATTGAAGGAACGGGAAAAATTTTTTTTGTTTTTTTGAATATAAGTTTTAAAAACTATTGTTTTTTAATGGCTTTTCCGATGTCGTCATTTCTCATATTAAGTTGTTTTTAACAATAAACCGGAGGGTTAAATTTTTGGAAGAGTATCTAGGATATTAATTTTGGGTTTTTTAGCTGCGTATCCCCACAGGGGCAAGCATAGGCTTTATTGGACGCAAAACGGCTGTAAAGAAAGCCCCCTTTTTTTCCCCCTTTTGAAAATTTCAGAATTCCGGCCAATTGGGGGAAATAGTTTAAACATTTTTTTCCCGGGAATTTTTCCCGCGTGTTGGTGTGTGTTTTCCAAGTGAGTTTTTTATAAAAAAGTGATCCCGGAGGTATTTAGAGCTTTGAGACCATGGGGAAAATTTTGGTTGAAAATTTGGTTGGAGGAGGGGGAAAGTTTACTTTTTTAGTGAAGAGAACAGCAGGATTTTTCTACTTTAAAACGGGATTTTCCACAGATCGAAAAAAAGTTTTCTAAGAGCTTAAGATGCTTATTGAGTGCAAATGTGACTGGGGGGGTGATCCTTTTTGTGGGTGGACGGGCGGGGGCGTCTGAAAAACATATTAATATTAGTGAGAGAGAAAATTTTTGGGATATCGTTAATGTATAAATTGGGAAAGAGATCCGAGTAAACTCCCCCCCGGGGCCACCCCGCATTTAAATTTTTTTTTGATTGGGAAAAAGTGCCCCACACGGATTTTGGTAAGAACGTTTTGGAATTGTAGGAGGGAGGAGGTGGATAAGGGGGGGGGTATGTTGAAAATTTGATTAGTTTGTTTTAATCCGGTGACCCACAAAAGGGTCGAATGCTTTCTGGATGCCCAAAGGAAAACTACGCCGGGTTTTTTTCTTTAAAAACCATCGGAAATTTTTTCCCGGTTAGTTTAAAAGCAAAGGGTGAAAGAGTAGATAGTTTATTAGTAAATCCTTTATTGTTTTTGGATTTAAAAGTTGTTAGAAAAAGGGAAATTTTTTAATCGGGAAAAGTATAATTGATTCAGTAATTTTGTTTTTAATGTTGACAACAAGGAAATTGGTTATAACTAGAAAGGAGTTTGAGCTTTTCCCCTTTTTTTAAAAAATGGGAAAAAAATAACGGCTTTTTTCCATGCAGGGGGGAAAATGTTTAAGGGAAAAATTTTTGTTAACGAGAAAAAGAAAGGATAAGTATAACCTTAATAGGAAATTTTGGTCATTCGATTACTAATGCCATCTTTTACCTGGCGCTTTTTTAAAAGTTAGATTTATTAATATAAGAGATAATTTCAGACGGGGCAATTTCCGTAGTGGTGGTGGGGGAGGGAGGGGGGAAGGAGAACAGTGTTATTGATTGAGAAGTCCTTTTCCCCTTCAGGATTTTTCCCCGGGTCTTTACCAGAAAAAGTTTGTTGGGTATGGGTATCAGTTTGGAATATTTGTTTTTTGATAAAGTCAGGGCCCGGGCCCGTAGAGCAGTTGAGTGCGGGAATGGTTCGTTTATTTTAAGAAATTTTTGTACCGCCCATAGACTGTTGCCCCTGAGTGCTGAGTCCCATTTAAGCGTGCGGTCCAGTTATCGTTACTGTAATTACGAAAAGTTCTTTTAACGTTTTTTTGAGTTTTATTGTACAGAGTTTTGTAGTGAGGATCTAGTGTTCTGTGAAATATATTACTATATTGTTTTTTTTTTTGCTTGATAAATTGTGAATGTAGGGCGGTGTGTAGTTTTTGTGAATCTTTTCCCTATTGGTGGGGAGGGTGGTTATGGGTGGCGCGAACCGTTTCGGTGAATTCTGTATTTTTGGTCAATATATTTGCAGTTTTAAATTAGTATTGGGATGATAGTTTAGTAAAAGAAAAAATTATTTTTGGGGATACTTGGAAAAAATTTGGGACCCGTTTTGTGGGGGAACGGCTCTGGGATTTAAAACCCTTTTTTAAAATTTAAGAGTGAAAAGAAGTACCGGGATCGATTACAAGTCGTTGAGGGATTAAAAGGGAAAATAGAAATTCCTTTATAATAGCAAAAATCTAGGGGGTTAGAAGAATTAATTCCGAATCTCGTGGGTGAGTCCGGGGAGGCAATATAAAGATTAAGCATGCTAGTAAATTTTGGGGGGCGTACGCCTTCTAGATGAATTGGTCTTGCAGTTCCAGGTGTATGTGTGGCATTGAAATTCCGGGAAAAAAACACAGTTACCAATGGTTTTAAATTTTAGGTTTTCAATGTCGGGTGGTGAAAAGTATATTCATCTGATTTAGGGGGAATATAAAATTTCCAATAGAGATAGGGGTCATGATCTATGGGGTAAGAACAACAGTTGTAGCTTCCCAAAGGCTTGCAGGGGAGGGGGGGGGGAGGAGGTAGTGATTTTTGGGGTTTTTATGAGAATAAAGAGTTCCACCGAAGGTCCCGCCGTTATCGGGGGCTAGTAGGTCTGTCCTTTTTGTAGCAGGTGTAGTTTGCAATATTGATTTTGATGGTCTCAATGTGTCTCTTGAATTAGAATTAAATCAGGGAGTGCTTCTCAATAAAAAAAAATTTTTAAATCTACAATTTTTTCCAGTAAAACCGTTTGGGTTTCCCAAAAACACACAAACTGGGGGCCGATTGGGGACTTATTGATCATTAATAGTGTTACAGGATGCCCTATTAGGCTGTACATTTGGTTTTTTAAACCGCTTGGGCGGAGTTTCTTTTGTCGTTTTTGCTGGTGGGGGGATTCATAGCGTTAAGTAGTTGAATTAAGATTGTACGGTTGTGGCAAGAAGAGCTTTAATATCGCTTTTTATTTCCACTTTTGGGGTGGGTTGGTTTTACAAAGGTGTTGGGTTTGAATTAATTTTTCGCGGCTTTTCGTGGGGGGAATTTGAATAAGAGAAATTTTGGGCTTACGAAACCTTGTTAAAAAGTGTAACTGTTTGATTTATTTTAGCAGTACCCTTAGGGGGTTTGGGGAAAAAAGGGGGAGGGCCCTAAATTGGCCATTTGACCGTACACCTGGCAGTTGATGCAGAATCTCGTTTCCAATCTTTTTTTTGATTGGGAGCTTTGGGAGATTTTTCCGCATTTAAGACAGCGGGGGTTTTAGGAAAACAGTTGCCCGGGGGAGGGTGGAAATTGTTGAAAATGAAACACTGTGTGATTCCCTTTTCCGTTGTAACCATCTACGGTAATGTTTTGGTTTTGCAAGCGTTTTGAGATCAAAAAATTTTTAGGTTTTCTTTTTTGAACGGGGAGAGTGACTAGATACACTGGGGGTTTTGTTTGGGTTGGCGTCCGATGAGTTGGGAAAAAAACTTTATCTTTTAAACCCTTTTTGTTCTAGGGGCGAATTTAATATCTTCGGGGGCAGTGGTTTTTTGGGTAGCCTTTAATCACGATCTTAATTCGTTCGTTTTTGGGGGAATTACAAGAATAAATATCCCAGTCCTTTTAAGGGGTTTTTTTGCGACTGTTGGTTTTGTTTTAACCGTGTTATAAAAATTTTTTATGTATTCTCCAGTGGTTTTTAATCTAAGGTGAGGAAAAAAATTTTTTAAAGGCATCTACCTGTTCTCGATAGTTTTGTGTAATTTTTTAAACATAATGGGGGGTGTGTTATTTGATTGTCTTGGGGGGGGGTTTGTTTGGGGGCGTGAGAGTTGTGTTTCTAGCAACAGGTGAGGCCCTTTAAGACCTGAGACCCTTTTTTGTTGACTACGTTAGGGGGAAGGAAATTTTATTGCTAAGGGAATATCACTTTTCTCCAGGACAGTTTTCCTTGGTTTTTCTTTGTGGTGGGAATTCAAAATCATCCCCCATCTTTTCGTTTTTTTTGAAAATGTTTTTCCCAGTGGGGGAAGATGGGGAGTACTCATGGGGGTATTTTTTGGAGAGATATGAAGAGAGCAGCCCGGGTTTGGGACAGGGGGAGAGTCAAAAAAAACTCACCGCTTGTTGTAGCGTTCCCATTTCCTGGGAAATTTGTTCCATGCGAGCTGGTAGGAAATGTCTGTTTTCCCCATGTCCATGGTCCCGTCTTTGGGGAGCGACAGTTTTTTTATTCCCAAAAAACCCCCAACCCCCCGAATATAAATTTTCATCGAGATGAGCTCTTCGCACGGTGTTAAAAATTCCCTTCCGATGCCGTAGATAGAGGTGATAGCAGGGAAAAGTCCAAGTCCGTTTGCTGTCCGTGTGCCATATCCAAGTCGGGTGCCGAAAGAGAAAAAATATTGGAGAAAGTACTAGCGATCTGTACTACTCAGGAAGCACTAAAAAGTGCTGTAGCCAGACGTTAGCTTACGTAGGGAGGAAGAACTAGCTAGTTAAATCAGGGCGTATAGAAGATGCATCCAATTCGATCTCTAGTTCAAGCGAGAAAAAACTTCAACATCAGTGTTTTTTATCGATCTTGATAGCTTAATCAACAACCTTGTCAATTCTCACCAAAAGAAGATTACTTCACAACATTGTGTGTTAATCCTCACCAAGTTATTAAGGAAGTTTTAGTATATATATATATTCTTTTACTTATTGGTATTTTTTTCAGTCAGGAATGATCTTAAATCTTAACCATGTGCATATTTTCTTTCATTTGATATTTATTGGGATAAAGTTTGACTTTTCTAAATTTCTTCTCTTTTTTTTATTTTAGATACAACTAAATTAAACTAATGTGTGAAAAAAAGCAAGAGAATATTCTGCATTTCTTTCGTAATTCAAAAAGTATTAAGAAACATAATGATAACATTAATATTACTTTTCACCTACCCATGAACTGATCAATTAATCAGACAGCTTTTATTTATTTTATTATTGTTTATTAATAAAGCTTTTATAATTTGGTTAAAATCAATATTTTCATTTTATGAGCAAGGTACATTTTGTCTTCTTGGATCACAATTTTTTATGTAAATATATTTAACGCTTAAAAAATTCTATTAGTGGTCCGCGGGATTTAAATTATGAATTTACTGCTCCGCGAGGTCAAAAGTTTGGCGACCGCTGTTGGAGAGTCATCACTGTATTGCTTTTTTGCATTCCTTTTTAACTTAACTTATTTATTTTGCTTTTTATTGTTTTATTTTAACGTTTTCCATAAATTTTGAGCTTTAAATCTAAGGGATTTTATTTATTTATTTTGCCACACAATTAAATGAAATATTTATTCTTATTTCAAAAATTAACAGCATTTTAATTTCTTTTTGTGTAACTGAGATTTAACAACAATAGGAGATTTTCAAGGTACTAATATTAAACTAATTATTATTATTATTTCCTTTTCTTAGAATGTCTGGAAAAAATAAGCTCGGTCATCAAGAGACTTTGGATTTGTTACAGAACCTACCATCTGCAATCAGTGATGTACTAACAGATGATTTTTCAGATTAAGATGTCTCAGCAAATTATCTGCTGGAATTTTCGCTAGATTCTTAAGATGACGATCAAGAGACTGAACAAGACTCAAGGTGCAGTAGTTCACGTTAAGAAAAACACAGTATTTCTTACCCCAGGATGAAATGCTGTAATAAACATTCAATCGTGTCCTCACTCAAAATGCACAACGTGTAATGAATTTTTGTGTATTAATTAAAATAAAAACTGTTTCTTTGAATATCCTCAAATTAAGTTTATGGGTAAAAGTTGTTTTTATGTGTAAAAATAAATGAATTTTAAAAATTGAATAATCTTTAAAAATAAATATTTTGTGCTGTAAAATATTAGTGTTCTTCGGTTATTTAGCATTTTTAAGAGTTAAAACTTCGTTAAAATAGTCATTCTGTCTTTTCGTAGTATGAAAATATTTTAGACTTTTGTGGACTGACGGTACTTTAAAGCACCAATTTAATTAATTAGCTCTAACGAAATAAATTTCCCGAGAATTTACTCTTTTATTTATATATATCCCTTAATCTTCAATGTAGTGATTCAAAAAAATGTATATATATATCGCATGAAAAGAATTGCAGTAAATTATAATGCGGTAGATCAAGAGTTAAACTGAAGAAAATTATTAAAAACCACATTTCAAGACACTCTATTTTTCGAATAGTGTTAAACTCATCGCCACTCGACCAAGGTTCAAAATTACAACGTCTGTCGCCCAAAGCCTTCATGTTCCTTTAGAGTACGATGTTAACAGACCTAATAAAATAAGAAAAAATCAAACCTAATAAAAAAAATCAAATCAATCTGATAGATTCAATTGTATTCATCCGATTATGTTGAATTGAACATGAATGTATTTTTTATTATTACTCAACTCTAACAAACAAAACCTATGCGACTTGCATCTGACAGTTTAAAAAATTCAGTTTGAATAAACAAATACTGTTCTTGTAAAAAAGTGGTCTATCATTATTCTTCAGTAAAAGTTATCAAATTACACGATTTAAGTAAAAATAATTACTACACCCGCAGAGGTCCAGAAAAAATTATTCATATTAAATGTAAACAGTAATCGTTTTGAGGAAGTCTTTGAATAAACTTATAACGTTCGTATCTTAACCCTTTCACTACCACCCGTGTATATATCCATTTCGCTCAATCCATGCGTTAAGTGCCACGGACGGATATATCCGACGTTCAAAAGTACGATTTTCTGCATTAGGCTGCTGTGTTTAAAACTGGTCTGACGGCTTTGAAATACAATAAAATGACGTTGACACTGCTTTCCATAAATTTACTTAATCGAAGAAAAATTTGCTTATCTGCGCCTTTTCTTTTCTCTCAATTCACTGCATATGTACGCCTAAGTGAAAAACGAGGGCATTGGGGAGCGTATCGCGTAACTTTCAATCGGCAGTAAAGGAGTTTACATGTTATGTGCTTCTAATTTCGAATCTGTGAGATTTAATTGGAGCAGTGGTTTTCAAACTTTATTCCACGGGACCCTGAGTTTCCACGAACATATCCAAGACTTCCACAAGTAAAAACAAAAAAAATTCTAAAATTAAAATTATAAATGAGTGTGAAATAGATTCGCGTTTTCTTTGGATTGGATTGGAAATCCATTTCAAAATTTCAATAAAAATCAAAATTTATTTTTGATAAAACAATAACGAATGATTGAAATAGTTACAGATTCTATGATGTTGTTTTTCTCGTATCTATGGATTTTCAAAGAAAAAAGTATAGAATCACTAGACTCCACCAAAGGTGGCAACAACTGTGGCTGCTAATTATGGACCGTCCTGATTACCTACGTTAAAATGCAGTTATAAAAGAGAAGATTTTAATATTTTTCATAATAGGGGAAACACCATAATACCACCTTTTTCATTAATAGGGGTGGAAAACCAGTGGCGTAACGCACATCCCCACAACCCCCTGCATCGCGTGAAGAGGGCGGGATTCTAGGGGTCCCAAAGCCTGACTGACACCACGTACGTATTTGGGCTTGGCGCCCAAAATCTGACTTTTCAGAGGGGGCTCTAATATTCTTCTTTACGCCACTGAGGAAAGCACTTATAATGAAAGAGAGAGAACAACTTATCGAGATATCAAGAGATTCGACGTTAAAATCTAAATTTAAGAAAAAACACCTCCTAAATTTTAAGTTGCCAATTCATGCAGAATACACAGGATTTATCACACAGTTATAAACACTTTAATATGACATTATGAGCAATATATTTAAGTGAAAAATATTCATCAAACTATGTGTTAACAAAATCAAAATATAAAAATAAATTAAACGTAGAATATATGAAATGTGACTGCAGATAACTTCATTAGACCTAGACTTCGACTGATTGATTGAAATTAACTAGCACCTTTACAAAGTTCAATACATGGGGCTAGAGACAGGACTCTACAATTATAATTGACCATGGTCAATGATTGTGGAAAAATTACCTATTGAACAATGCAACCTTTCTTAACTACATCATAAACTACTACGAGATGACTATTAGCTCTGACTAGTTTTTAACGTAAGCAAGACATGATCCCTCAAGTAGTACTTAGTGTATTGGCCTACTCTGATAGCAAAGTTTCAGATCCATACCTATACCACTCGGTAACATGCGGGCCATCTTAGACTTCTAAAGTTTGTCTCAAGAGAAAATGCAAGCACATATCCCACTTACAAAATATAATACATAGGTAGATGACATTTGGATTACAAATTAATATTATTAATGAGTAAATTATATTGTTTTAAAAAAATTTAGTAACAAATGCAATACTTTTCTTTAGTTGTCTTCACATAAAGTACCTACAAGATATTTATATACTTTAATTATCATTTTAAGATATATTCGTTTAAGAGAGGAATGAATTCCTCAAGAATAAATACTTTATAATTAATTCTAAGGGTTCCGTGAGTCGAAAAAGTTTGAAGACCACAATGTTTTAGAGTAAAGGAAATGGTGTAATTTTTCGACATAAAGATCTTTCTTCTAAAGCATGAAGTGGCCGCGGTAGCCTAGTGGACAAGATAACGTATTCGTGGCCGGCGGGTCAAGAGTTGTAGCCTGGTGCCGCTGAAGATCGGCCGTGCAAAGGGGACTGATACACGCCAAAATGTCGAGGCTCAAACGTTCTCCCGTTGGTAAGGTTGACTTAATACTCGCTCACTCTAAAATATCAGATGAACATGTAAAAAGAGTAATATTAATAACAATCAAAAAAATGTGTTAACGTCTCTTTGCGTTCAATAATTTGAAAAAAAATTCGTTGCAGATAAAGAAGTATCTAGTTCAGGGATGGTGAACCAGTGACGCGTGCCATCAATGCACGCGACACAATATTTTAGGCACCCCAGTGATCAAAAATTTTTGCATTTTATTTCAAAATAACAAAGTTCACTATGAAGTATTACGGACAAACAGGAGTGATCGGTCGCGGAACGCCTGGGAGAACTCTGGTTTGTTATTGTCTTACCTTAGTTACGTCGTGGACTACAGTTGCTTATGATGCAAAATTTGTCTGCATATAGCATAATCAATTTCGTTTACAAAACTGTATTTTAAAGTTTATTTGTATTATATTTGTGATCTTTACTGTTATTTATATAACAAGGCTAGTTCAGCAAAAGAACAAAAAATGCAAGATAGAAAGTGTAACAGAGAATTTCAAACTTGTTGAATCTAGAAATATGGCATTATTAGTAGTCGAGAAAGCGGTGTGTGTTTTATGTTCTGGAACAGTGGTATGCAGAATATCGTCTATAAAACGTCATTTGGAGACAAATCACAAATCCTCATGTCAAAAAAATGAACCACAGCAAAAATAATTAATTGCTTAGAAACCATTTGGCAGATGTCACACTAAAATTACTTTAATTTGAATTACACGTATAACTGTGTGAAACATTTACAGCTATACAGTGCAAAAGGTATGTTTTCATAGAAAATAAAGAGTTGTTAATATTAAGTTTTTTTATTATTATTTTCCCAATAATCACAAGTCAAAATTATTTGACGACACGTCTATATCTCATTAAATCCTTCTTTAGAAAAAGTGGCACGTTGATCTATTAAGATTCGCACCCTCTAGTTAAATGAAAAGGTCTGTACGCTGCACCACCTACTACGTTTTCTAGCAGTTATCCAATATAAACAAAATTGTAACGTGCTGCCATCTATATTAGATATACAGAACTAAATACATGCTTTTAAATTTAATGAATCAATTTTACCAAAGATACAAAAGATTTTAAAACATTAAAAAATATTTTCTCCTTTATAATATGTGGGAAGTATATCGCTTGAAATTGAAGCTTTGCTTGAACATTGCACAAGCCACAAAGCGAAAACACATCAGAAACTTTTAATATAATAAAGATTTACGTTTTTTTAAACGTTCCCCTTTGACAAGTTCACGAGAAAATTCGTTTTAGACTATCTTAGATGAGACCAAAAAATGCTAAATATGAAAATATTACCACGTATTAAATTAAAAGAATTTATAAAATTAATAGTATTTCATACGAAGAACTAATTTATCCTAAACAAAGAAAATGTTTCAAGTGAAAAGTATCTAAAAAGTGAATCATGTTCAACGACATAATGGTAATTTTTTGTCAGAGTTTTAAATTTTATTCATCGAGTTAAAAACAAAAATTACATAATTGTACACACAACTCCACTGATAGAAAAATAATTTGTCATTACTTACAATTTACCAGAAAAATCAGTTTTTTTACTCACGCCTTGACGGAGGGTAGTGACTTTGAATAGTACGTCATAAAATCCAAAGTAGAGGAACCTATTAAAATTTTCATTAAAGATCTTCACGAAAGTAGAAGATATTCAATCTGACTTAGAACTATATATAATTGTATACTCTGTTATTAGCTGTATCCAACTCATATCTAAGAAAACTCGATTCCCACTTTCATTCTTCCAAGTTACTTTACCAAGAAATGCGAATAACCAAAAAATCTTCGAACTAATGAACTTCGGTTATATACAAATAAAAGGTGAGGGATTCACATCGTTAGAGGAATTTATGATTTAAAAATAATACTTACAATAATAACGAAATACGAGGAGTATCTTACGCTAACGTTGTTAGTGGAGTTACCCCCGATTCTTCCCCTCAAAATAATAATGAATCCCAAAATAATAACAAAGAAACAGTAGTTTTCAAAGCATCCGGGAATTCAGCTACAACCAGTCCATTAAGACAATATCTCTAATTTTTACAAGTTTTTGAACTTTTCGATGTAATTTCTAGCTTAGTAAAAAGAATGAGAAAAACTTTATAGTTGCTACCTAAAATTAAAGCAACTTAAACAGATAAGCAAAAAACCTATCTACCAAATGAATCCGCGCGCGTGTTAAATGATTAACCCTCTATATATAAGCGTTATGCATGGGAAATTCTGCCAGACTAAGGATGCTTCGAAAACGCACCACACGTATTTTGTTGACTTCAAGAAAGAACTTTAAAAGGGTGGGAGACGCGTATTTTTCCAAATCCTTTCCTCCCTTTTAGCCTCCCTTCACACTCAAACGATTCCGATTCATGCGCCATCAAACTTATTTGATCGACCAGGATTCGGCTTCGTAATTTCCCGCTCAAATAGGACAAGATTCACCTCCTGTCTTCACATCCAAACGAATCTGGTTCTATCGGTCATGAATCTCATACCAGCGTGATTCAGCAGGTTAGATTTTCTTGAATCATTCATCAGCAGCTGGGAGCAATGGATGTTATAATTTCTTAAAGAAAAAGTGAATTCAAACAAATAGAGTGTCGATTTTTATCGTTTTTCATGAAAAAAGGGGTTATATCGCATAAAGTTTCTATTTAAGGAACTGATAATGACTTTATAGTTGGGGTTAACATGAATTCGTTTTTATTCCAATAGTTTGCGCTTATATTTTTGGTATTCATTCTTTTTCAATATGTAAACTAACTGTAGCTATTTTCACCGAGTGCTTAGGTTGTATTTTATCTCTGCTAATGTTGCGTAAATAATAAATTTAATTTTGCATGTATCATTTTATTCAATTTTAGAAATTTGAAAGCTTTATCCTTACTTAATAATACTTTAAAGTAAAATTTGATTGTTTTTTTCAGGAGGGGAGAGTAATATTCTGAAGGATGTTTGAAATAGCTTCAGAGATCAATTTGATAACAATTTATTTAATTTTGGGAGAAAAAAAAATTAAATATTTATAAGAATGCTAAAATAAAATAAAACACAATATTGTAGATAATTTTAGTATTTTAAAAAGATTCCATTTTATTACTACATAGATCTCAAATTTTTTTGTTATATGTTAGATAAAACAAACAAAATGTAAATGGCATGTAAAATTTTTAATTCATTAATGTATTAAAAACCATTTTTAAATATATAACCAAAAAAATTATGTGTTGTTGTGTGTTATGTTGTTATGTGCTACAAAAGCTGTAGTATATAACAACATTTGAAATGCCTTTTAAAAACATTAGATATATTATTTGTAAAACTAATTGCATTATAATTTAATTATAGTACATATTTATTATTTGTTACTTATTTTCAGACTGTAATTACACTTGATACTAACAGGAAAAATGTAAAAAAATAAATAAAACCGTTCTAATTTTTTTGTTTTATGTATTTCAATTTAAAAATAAATGAATAAGAATACAGTTGTGAAATTAATAGCTTGATACCTTAATTGTCTTAATACATTAAAAACAGCATTCATGTTCTACAGCAACTGATGGAAGAAGGATTGACTCGTATTGACTTCCTTCGCGGTGTGAAGGCAAATCTTGGTTCATTCAGAATCGCTGTGAATTGAGATTGATCGTGACAGACTCGGGATCATTTGATTGAATAAAGGCTTAAGGAGCTCTTAGAACAGGGGTGGCCAACCTTTTTAGAAAGAGTGCCACTTTCAGATAAAAAAAATAACTAAGCGTGCCACTTCCAACTTTTCGAACAAATGAAAAGGTAAAAAAACTTGATACATAAATAATCAGGCATTCCCCAGCGACGTTTTGTAGCGTAGTTCATTACGCTTCACCTTCCTTTTAATGTCAGTAAGTATTCGAGTTTATACGAATTGTATTTGATAAATTAGGAGACTCAAATTATAGATTAAAGAAAAAGAAACCTAATTTTTGCGTTAAAGCGCAAAAAACGCCAAGAAAAAGAAGAAAGTAAACGAAATTTTCCAAAGATTGACAGTCTTCTTCGAGTACTTCTGGTCCAAGTATTTCTGTAATAATAATGAAACTCTCTTACACACATATATGTTGGTAACACGTAGCTTTGTTTTTCTGTTTTACAGAGCACGATAAAGAAATGATGTTAAAGTACTTATATATAGTATATTTATAAAATATTCCTATATTTTTACTTAATAAAACCCAACCAAAGGAAAGCCCTCTTTTTTTCTTTTTTTACACCAGGGCCTTTGGATACCTAGCTACGCCACTGTACCAGATAGGACATTCTTGTGATCAGCGATGGCTATTGAAACGTCATAATCACGAGACGAATAATATTTTAGAAATATTTTAAACTATATATAATAAAATATTCTTAGATGGTATAAATATAATTACCTACCAGACTCCTCGCAACACAATTCTCTAAATACACCTCAAAAGCCTACTTTCTAAAGGCGAATACAGAGGTTTTGTTTTCAAACATCACAACTTCACAACAAGTGAACAGTTATTAATCATCAAATTATTACATATTCTGTTACTGTATTGAGATTGATTGATTGAATATTAACGTCGCATTGTTCAGCTACACGAGGGCTTTCGGCGACGGACCACGTAATTTTGAACCATGGTCAAGTGACGTGGACGACACCTGAGCTAGCGCACCCTCTCCTAACTACCACACCAACGTGAGGACGTTTCAGCTCTCAACAGATTTAACGTGCATCGCTGCCCTACACGGCGAGTCTTCAGTGGTACGGGGCTCGAACTCGTGACAAGGCAAGCAGCGATCCGATACCCATACCACTCAGCTACCGCGGCCACGTTACTGTATTGAGACTTGATTTACTGATTGTCAACTCTTTTTTCTGATCCACTAAAACAAAAAAATCTTTAAAATGGCAAGGAATCAAGTGTTTGAAAATTGACTGCCAATTAAATAATATAAACAACTTTCGACTAGAAATAATTCTTTGAGGTTAAAATGAAATAATTTGATTCTTTTACACATTTTTTATAAAGGAATAAAGTTTTAAAAAAGTATAAAATGTCTGAAATATAATCATAATTTTAAAAATAATAAGCACATAAAAATAAGAAAACATTTTGTTAGAAACAAATTGTAAGTTTTACGACGCGCATATTTTCTGCAATAATAATTCTAATTACTAGCAATAAGTTGATTTATAAAGTCAAATATATCTTTATTACACACATTGTAGCCTATTTTATATAAATAAAATAAAAAATTAAATTTTTAAAAATAAAAAAGTACATTTTTAAAATTTTTTTAAAAAATTCAATTTTTTTGAAATTGTTCAAAAAAATTAAAAATATATAATACTATAAATAGCTAGGATTTAAAGATTGTGATAGAGATTATATATAATTCTGTAAAGTTTTATACATCAAAGTATGATAGTTTTTGAAACGCAATGCGCGTAAGTGAAAAAACAAAACTGAGAAAAAAGGCTTTAAAGTTTTAAATTGAATTTGAGAAAATAAATTTTAAAACAATATCTTTCTTTAACATTTTTAAATCACAGTTATTAAAAATCAATAATGAAATATATACACTCAACTTAGAGCTGACAGCAAATCCAAATGGAAGCCAAAACACAAGATCCACCTCCGTTGCAAATTCGCTGAGATCAGCATTCAAACACGATTTTTCACAAAACACGGAAGCTTTTTAAATTTTAAACCAAGATTCTTTCAATTATACGGCGCAAACATATCAGCATTTAATGCTTTTCGCCGGAGTGGAAGAAAGGGATTCCCCGTTTCAAGAACGAAGTAGTGTAACTATTTTGCACATGTTATACGATGAATGGACACACATCCAGACTTTTTTTTCTTTCTTTTCTTCATTTTGATTCTAATAAAATTTTGACTTAAAATGTTTCTTTTCTACGCACCACAGTAGGTTATTTTTTATCCTTACCGACTATTGAAATATATTGAAGTAGTGTTGGCCGGTGTATGTGGTTATCAATTTTGATTTAGTAATGACGTCTTCAGAATAGCTTTACCTCCTTTATTATGAGCACACATCAGCAGATTAAAGCACAATTACGTTACATTTTCAAACTGAATAGACAGCGGCATTTTGGAACAAAACAAAAAACAAAGAAAGCGGGAAGTATTTTCCAACCTTACATAAGGGCGGCAAGCAGAGAGGGGCTTACATCAGATTTTGTTTTTTATATAAAACAGTGACAAGGCGTGACTTTACGAAAATAGTAGTTCTGTTTGGGCCCCTAGAATGCGCGGGGATGGGGTTTTCCCGGTTTAGCCGTTTTAAGATTAAATTAAATTTTTTTTTTTAAACCCCCAACAAATTTAAAAGATTTATAGATCTTTAAAAAGGTTAAAAAAAAGAATTTAGGGGGAAATTATTACACACACACACAAAAAATATTTTTTTGACACAAAATAAAAAAAACGAAACTGGTCCAATTAATCAATATACTTAGAAAATCAGTTCTCCCTGACAGTATAACCCTTTCAAAGAAGATCTCTTCAGCATTCACACACTTCTGCGGTGCTGCCGTTGATGGTAACAGTTCTGGAACGAGGTTTTTTGGATTTCCCTTTTTGGGGGGGTTTTCTGTTTTCCTTGAAATCTTTAAACCCGGTTAAAATGGGTTCCCTTTCAGAAAGATTTAACTGGAGGAAATAAAAAAAAAGTCTCAAGGGGCCAAATCGGGAAAAAAAGGGAGGATCCCCAAACCCAAAATAATTTTTTTGCTGGCCCAAAAAACTCCCGACGGGTTTAAGGCCATGTGGGGATGCATTGTCTTCTAACGGATCCACCCCACTTCCCAATTCTGGCCTTTCCCCCACCCCTAATTTTTTCACGAAGTCTTTTTAGTACTTCAATGTAGTAGTGTTGATTAACAGTCTGTCCAGTCCACTGATGTGAGTGGGAACCCTCTCATATAGCGAGTTTTGGCTATCTTTAGGTCTGCAATCGCTGACCTTGGGTGCCTAGCAGGTTCATCAACCTCCGCACTGATCCTTCCCTCTGAAAATCGTTTACGTCATTCACGAGACAAAGTTTCCTCTCCATAAGCCTCGGCTAATATTTGAAATGTTTTCATGTTTGATTTCTTAAGTTTCACAAGAAACTTGATGTTGATTCGACATTCTTCCGGCAGAATGCAGTTGCATGTGTTTACTCAGTGACACAGTTCTCCGAATTGGCGAGATCGATTAAAGCGAAACTTCCTACTTACATAGAGGAGGTGTGTAGAAAGACGTCACCGGGACAGTTGCTACCAACTCCACTCTTTTTTCAAGCTATATACTTAGTCTCATTTATTTTTGTGTCACACCTTGTATATATATTTATTTACTAATATTTATCTTTTTTAGTAGCAACTTTGGAAAAATAATTGATTCAACTTCGGCTGATTAATTGTCTAGCGTATGAGACTCAGTAAAGGAAGATTAATTTTAATAATTATTTTTAAATGCTTTTTTTTCGAGATTTTTAATTTACAAAATCTGTAACTGTAGCATTTTCCCCTTAACTTTAACAATTTTTGCTTTTAATGCTAAAAAAGTAAATTTCCTTAAAAAAAATTACAACTTTTATTTTAGGGAAAGATTTTCCCCCTGTGTATATGATAAAATTGAAAATAAAATATGAAGGGGGTAAGAGCATTTGCAAAATAAAGATAGTTTATAATAAATAAATACGTCACACTCAGTAAATTCTTTTGTTTTGGAATTTGTAACAATTTCTCTCTTCAGAATAGTTATTTATTCCTTCGAAATAATTTCTACAGATTACGTTTCGCATTGTCGAGAGACTGTTTATATAAACCAATGAACGGTTCGTCTTGAAGCGTATATGTTACCGTTAAAGTGTAAAATTCAGTTATTTCATAGAATATAACGGTGTTTCATAAAATAACTTGACAAGTCAGTTAAAGTATATAATAAATGAGCCATTTCATACTTTACCTATTTATTCTATGGAATAACTAGATATTCCATGAAATAACTAAGGATAGACCGTCAAAGTGGAAAATAAACAACTTTAAAGATGTCTTATAAATTAATTGATTATAAATAGCTAAAATCTCTCGAAAAATACATTTTATCCCTTTTGCGGATGAATAATTGATAAATAATAAGGGAAAACAGAGATGATATAATTTATTACAATGCTCATATTGCTATTAGTTAAACAGAAAAGGGGAAAAAAGAATATAGATTATATTTAAATATCATCAAGAAAAATACATGCTGCGAAGAAAAACTGTTGCTTCATAAAAACATTGCGCAAACTTTTTGAAACAAAAATGTATATATAAGAGAATATTATTTAAAATTTCATGAGATACCTTTATTTTACTTTTCATTATTTATTAGAGCAAGAATTGCTGTAATGACTCTTTGGATTGAACAGCTTATTATTTTTTAAACAAGCACACTGTTTAGTATTACAAAATTTTTTTACACCAGCACTTTTTAAAGTCCTTGTCCTGTGCCGCAACTTTGAGCCGTTGCAACAGATAGAATAGTTGTATCAATATTTGGAACTTCTTCAGTGGAAATTAATTCTCGCTCATATTTACTGAATTGATATCTAGAGTACAAAATCTTTTAATCTGCCTAATCGAAAAAATTCTTCCCAAAGCAGCTAGAACCGGTTCAAAGAACTTTCGAGTATCGTATTTCATACTTAAACGATCAAAAAAAAGTAATCGTTATTCTATAAAATACCTAGTTATATCATTGAATTCAATAACTTTATGTACTTCAACTGACTGATCAAGTTATTTCATGAAATACCTAGTTATTCTATGAAATAACGGAAGAAAACATTACAGTGGCGCCAAATCCGTTGAAATTTATATATTACACACAAATAAAATAACTTAAAAAAGGACTGCACAAAAACAGGTTTTATTCTAACTGCTTAGATCAAGGGCTTCAAACTCAAAAGCTAACTTGGACCAAACAACAAGGTTTAACTTTAGGTGGGCCGTACAAAAGTAAGTTTATTTTGAATAAAAAAATACATAAAATGAACATAAATAAAGAAAAATTTGATGCTTACGTCCTGAGTGGAAAGATAAATAAAGCAGTTATCCCTTTTAAATAATAGTGGATAATTTACGATTTCAATGAAATAGTTTCTTTTTAGTTTTTTCGTTTGCATATTTCTTTGTGAAAAAACGTGACATGTTTGCCTAATGCTTATCCTCATGCTCTATACCTAATGCTGAAATGATATGCCTTCCAACAATTCATTCTAGAAAATGTTAAGAGGTTTATTTTCGCTTATCTTACCGATTTGTTTTCTTTTTGTATTCATAATTTCATCACATAAATACTTTTGTATTTGCGATTACTTTCCTTCTAACCATAAACAAAGTTAGAGGAAACAGATAGAGGTCGCTAGTAGTATTAACCTACATTTGAGAAAGTTGTGTGACCCTAAATATTTAAAAGTCTAATATATTACGCAGTTCAAAAGAAGAAAAAAAAAAGAAAATTGGAATTCCTGCAGAAGCTAAAAATTCAGAAAATAGTGGCAGAAGTTGGATTAATTACCTTTAAAGGTGGTTATTTTCCATCTTAGAATTTTGAAATACCTTATTTTTTGAGTAGTAGTGATAATTGCAGATTAAAGTGAAACATTTTATTTTTACAAAAATTTTTATTCATATTTAAATACAATTTTATTTTAATACCATTTATTTAATTATAATGTATGTAAAGCTAAATTTATTATTAAAAATTTTTAAAACTATATTTCTATTAAAAAAACTTACTGTGGAATACATTGAAATAAAGATGGCGCTGCAGAGGCTACTTAATATATGTTACTTCCTAGTTAGATCAGTACATGTTAAGACATTATCTTGAAAAATTGACAAATACGAAATGTGAATCATATTCGAAAAATAAGTAAACATTATTATTAAAAAAAAAACTACACGTATTTATACTGTACTTCAGTTATGAAAAATAATAAGAAAATGCTTTAAAGAATTCACTTCACGAATCCCAAGATTTATATTTTGTGGTACAATGTAAAGCGTGATACTTCATTAAAAAGGCAAGGGAATCACATTTGATACTTTAAGAAATATGATTTATTTAGCACATAAACTGGGAAAATAAACATAATTACACTTTTATGATAAGTTAATGTCGAATAAACTTGTTTTTTAGTCTTAAATTATTCATTTATTCAATATAATATACTATATATACTTATTTTTGAGTAATAAATGAGTAAAACTGATTAGATATTAGCCAAATAACTACACAGTTATGTAACTTTAGCACATATTTTATATTCTACGCATTTTGCCAGCATTAGTATTAGTAACAATTGGTTTTCCCTGATTATACAATTTATTTCAGCACAAAATTTATTACAAGCTGAGGTAAAACTGTACGCGATGGAACGAAAATTAGCTCGTTTTTGGAATTAGACTCCCAAATCTTTTAAAATCACTGTACAATGTTGAAGAGGTTTTCAAAAGCTTAAATTTTGTTAGATTTTTATACTCCATTAAATAAAAGTCAACATCATGCCAAAATCAAAGCCTAACTTTATTCATGTAGTAGCGATCACGTTCACTAAAACTGTGTGGCATCATTTATAATGCAATAAATATACAACCAAGTTTTATAATCAATGGTGGCCAATTTGTATCCACTTTTTCGTTAGATCCTAGCACGGCCCCTTATTTTGCCAAAAAAATTGGGGATAAATTTACAATTTGGCAACGCTACGAAATGTAGTGAAAATAGCCGGTAACTACCCGGACCGGAATTTTTTTAGTTTTGCAGGATTGACACTGGTCAGTCTTTCAAAGGTTGTTTGAGAGATATTTCTTGAAAGCAGAAATTGAAGGAATGAGTGGATATATTATTTTTCCTATTTTTTGAATGAACAACTGCGAAAAGAATGTTTGTTAGAAAGAAAGTGAAATCCGTTAATTAATTCATTTTGGACGATGTTTTTTCTCATTTATGTATTTCAGAAACAACCAGTGCCGGATTAAGCTCATTTCGGCCCTGGACGCAAAAGATTATACGCCCCCTTGGCATTAGCGGATCGAATATTTATAACCAGAAAATCTGGTTAAGCTCAGCTATTCGGGCTCTTCCTGGCCCCTGGGCGCCAAGTGGATAAACCTGCACTGGAAGCAACGGTTTTTTCTGTTTTCTTCTTGAAGCCATTTTCGAAATCACGTTTTTTCTCTTTAGAAGCTTGACGAATGAATATTTTTTCTTTTCAATGAAAGAAGTAAGAAAACAATTATTGCTTTATGTATGAATAAAAGTCTGAAAATATTTCTGCATGGATTTTCGAAATATTGAAAGAACATGTGTTTGTTTGAGAGAAATAGAGATAGGAGTTTTTTTTTACCATTGTTGCATTTTAAGAAGCGACTTTTTAGTTTTTCTTGTAGAAGTCGTTTTAGAAACCACGTTTTTCGTTTCTTGACGCCACTTTGAAAACCACGGTTTCTTCCCCTTCTCCCCTTGTTTTCGTCCCTGACGCCATTTAGAAAAACGCATTTATTCCTCGGCGTATTCCTTCTCTTCGTCAAATACTCAGGGGCTGTGTGCTAGGATATTATCCAATTTTTAATGATTTAAGTATTATGAAATGTAAATGTTTCATTTTAAAAAAAGCTAAACATCTTTTTGAAAACGTAACGAATTTTACAAAAGAAGTAGTGCAGAGTTTCTCACCCTGCATAACAATTCTGTCTCATTTCTTTCTCTTTTTTTTTGTAGATTTCAATTTCAAAGTTTGGGACTTCCCTATCGAGATGAGAGCTGAACATTAATTACCATAGAAATACGGTTTTTCATAGATTGCCATCCGTAGACGGACATAAAGCAGAAGTGAGAAGTATACTCTGCACTACCCCGTAATGTTGAAACTTATCTGTAATTATACCACATAAAAATATAATTAAAATAAAAGTGGTAGTTATTCTTATTTCATATTTTTATTTCGTTTCTGCAATAGGCAGTTCCTGAGAAGATAGCCTTAGGTAGATACGTACGTGAACCTTCGGATTTTAACAGTGCAGATTTAATTGAGTTTTGATTTTTGGAGAGTTCACTATTTATGCTTAATACACCAGAAAAACGACACTCTTTCAAGTATACGAGGAATAGTGTGTCTGAAATCCGATAGAAATAGGGGAAAAATACGAGTAAAATAATTTAGAAATGTTTTTTAGATAAAAAAATAAATAAATAAATCGTAATTGAATTAGATCCTCCAGGACTCACTTTTCTCCACTTGGACTTTGACAGCAAGCACCCTTAGCCACACCCAGTGACACAGGGGGTGTCCTAGGGTCCGGACACCCCCATAGCCCTTGATTTTTTTCGATTGGTTATAATCCTATGTATGCATTACGTAAAATTTAATTATGTATATGTTATTAAGAACTAATTGTATTAATTAATGCTAATTATTTATTCTATAATTAATTTTGTATTGTTTTTGTTCTCGAAAATCGACACAATCAAAAGAATATGTTGGGCGGCGTATTGGAGCATGATACCAAAATGGTGCATTTTCGACCCTGGACACTCTCCGTGAAAAATTTTTGTGTGCGCTACTGGCCACACCCCTTTCCCCATTCGTTCTGCCAATCAGGTTGCTCCCTGTCCAATTAGAACTGCTAAATGGAACAGCAGGTCGATGACCAAAGCGTTACTATGGAGGACCTTGGTCCTCCCCCACCACCACTCACTGATGAACAGCGTTGTCTGAACCTTCATGGTCTAGACAAGGAAGTCAGTATCTTCACTGCGAGAAAGGACTATATTACTGAAATGCTAGAGATCGAAAAGAGCATACCCAGCCCAACGCCGGAAACGACTCAAGCTGGAGGAGGATCTGAAGAATTTGATGCCAAGATAAAGATCCTGGAAGGTAAGAGGACTGAGTTTTTACCTTTCTCACTTACCCTTTGTAAGCATAACTATAAGTTTAAGGCGGTCAAAAGACCTGCCGACCCGGTCATTAGACAGGCTAAATTTACGGCCAAAGCCAGTAAAAATCTTAACTCCGTAAATGATTTTGTTTTCCCTAAGAAAGCAGCAAAAAATATTCCCACGGAGAAAAATGAGCAAGTTAATACTAGCAATAGCTTTGCAGCTCTCAATACTGCAAATTAGGACGCCGAGGACGTCACCCCACCCCATTGAAAATTAAATCGATTTTTAAGCGCTTGACCGCTAACTACAATTTAATACTACAAGAGTTAAACAGAACTCACCCTATCGCCACTAACATACACACAAAAAGTTATTTTAAAATCGAAGCGGAAACTGAGGACCATCACCGCGAAATCACAACTTATCTTGTGACGGGCTCACGCGTCTCTTTTCTTTAACATAACTCTTTTCCAACCAAAACCCAAGAAGCGAAATGTGAAGAGGAAATGCAAATAAAATAGCTTTTAAATAACAGAAGTTTCGGTAAGTCTTATGGCAATTTGGGGAATGTTATGTGTGAAAGTGATACAAGCGTGAATTGACAGCCAATTGAAGTTACCTTGAAGAGTATGCCATTAGGTCAAGGTGCATACCATTGCACGCGCACCCAGACGCCTGTTCATAAGATTGAAGCTAAGAATGGATTAAGGTAGGATTGATTATTTGATATTAGGACGTAATATTATTAGAAGTGAGATTAGGCGGATTAAATATTGATAGTGGTCCAAGTTACGCCATTCGGTTTAACTATTACTGCGTGTTTGTTCATAATAGATTCTCGCATAAATAATATTATCTAAATTGTTAGACACTTAAGTTTCATTCTTAATAAAGTCATATTAAGAATTTAAAAATGTCTATTCCTTTTGTAAACCCCACACCTCTGGCTCACGCGGATAATCAAAGAAACGGTCACCTTCTGGGGGCAGTTTCACAAGCTCACTCAACAAAAAATGGAATATTACGTCATAGAACCGCCAGCAAACAGGCCACTCAAGTTAGTCATTAAAGGACTACCCCCGCTGACGTGGACCCCGAAGAAATTAAGAATGATTTGATTTCAAAAGGAAGTAAAATTGAAAAAGTAGTGCAGTTGAAAAAATTCATAACTAAAGCTAAACTACCAATCTACATGATAGAGGTAACCCATGACGCAAATGTTAATGACATTTTTCAGATACGTAGTAGCCTTTATATACAAATCAAATTAGACCCCTTTAAAAAGGGAAACAGTATCCCGCAATGCTACAATTGCAATCATTTCCATCACGCGAGCCAAAATTGTCACATGAAAACGCGTTGTCTGAAATGTGGTGAAAACCACAAGACAGGACGATGCGCGATCAAGGAAAAAATCGAAAATCCTCTCTGCATCAATTGCAACACAAAAGGCCACATGGTCTCCTCTACTGAATGCCCCCTCCTTCGTAAACCAAAAAAGGGCACGGGAAAATCCGCAAACGAAAACCGTAAGCGTAACGAAAATGACCAAAATAATTCTTCCCAAGTAATTCCCGGAGTTAGCTTTGCGTAAGTTTTAAACCCCGATAAAAACCAACAGATGGCAGCACGAGGGAATGCCTCCTCGGCGTCTGATCAATCTAAAAGCAATAAAAATGAAGCAGTAAATATGGAAGCACTTAATGCTATCCAAAATGAGATTCAAATGAGTTTGGGTTGCTCCGGCGAACCGAAGCAGTTCGCAACCGACTTTTTCTGGCATGAGAGGGAGAAAAACTCAGGCACAGGAGACCTGCGCGATCGGATTGTCCCCTCGGTGAGGGTGGGTCTGATTTGGAGCTTTTTTCCGTTTGAGTGGGACCTGAAGATAAATAAAATTAAGAGTGTGACTCTTGGAGAGTCACGGTTAATGTCCCCTATTCAGCAGGGAAGCAGGTCAGGTGGTTCACCCCCTGACTGGGGAGGAGAGGAGCAGGACCGTCGTCGCTGGTATGAAGGAGGGAGGCGAAAACTGGGGGTTCCTATTGTGAACGCTTGACGGGATGAATGGTGAGTTAGCTTGCCTCGGTGAACGACCAATCGGGTAGCAGCGTTTCGAGAGATGCATTGGGTAGGGGTATTTTGAGTGTAGAGACTCTGGCCACAAGAGCGTTGCCAGAGAGAGAGAGCAATGCTATTGGCCGCCTGCTCTTCTCCCATTGGAGAAGAGCGAGTTTAGTCAATAGTAGATCGGAGGAAATGGAAAAGAATTCATGTGGAGAGGAGTTACTGAAAAACTATAGAAAAAAGTTATAGCAAGATATTTCTTGGTCTATTGAAGAGGGGAATTAGGAGGTATTTTTCTATGCCAGCAATTGCTCTATTATGGTGATTATCTATTTTATTAAATAAGTTAATAGAGAGGATTTTAATAACCTTTCTGATAGTTTTTAAGTGCGGATCTGAGGTCTTCGTTCCTCATGAACTAATTAGCATTAGTTACCATTCGGATAATTTTATTTTGGGCTATTTTAAGGTTATTAATGTTAGCATGAGCTGCGCGCCCCCAAATTGGGCCGCATAAATTAACGTTGATCTGAGAATCAGTGCATAAATAAGACTTTTTTTAAGAGATAAAACAGATTTCCGGGAAATTAAGTGGTATACTTTAGCCACGGAAATATTGAAATTTTTTCTAATCCATGTATTGTGTTGTTTGAAGGTGAGCCTCTTGTCGAGGATGACTTCGAGGTATTTAGTATTATTAGACTAGGGTATGTGTGTATCATGAAGGTATAAATCTGACGTTTTCCTTATATGATACGGGAACAGTTAGCCTTAGTTTGACTAACATTCAGTTGTATTTTACAAATCGAGAACTATTCTTCTGGTCTCGCAATGTGTTTGTGTAGAGTGTGTGATAAGTTGAAGTTCGTTGCTCTGACTCAGAATTGCCGTATCGTCTGCAAACATACAAATTGTGGTTTGGCTGGTCCTAGGAAGGTCATTTACGCAAATGTTAAATAAAGTTGGGGCGTGCAACGAGCCCTGAGGTAGTCCCGCATTTATATTGCTATTAGTAGAATGAATATTGTTAGCGTGAATTGATCATCTACCTTAGGGATTTGATGTAATTCCTAATTTCATTATTTCCCTGCATCATATATATTTTAAAACTGGTTGGTTTTATTCTATCGTTATAAAATTTCAGTAAAATGAAACAGTTACGATACCCCATGGGCTATGAGTATCATCTCGTCATCATCCACGCGACCAAGGTTTGTGGGGATACACGACTGACCACCAAACGCTTCCATAATAAAATTAGTTCATTATGATCTCAATTTATATTCAGCGAAACAACACTAGTCTAGGAGGCTTATGATCAAGAGTAAGGAGACATAAACTGTAATTCTAACAAATAACGCAATAAACCACCGAATCTATATTTATAGATGATTTCCTTACAAGAATCCGCTCTAGTCTTAAAGCTTAATCTAAACTATCTTACCACTATTCCATGGCGAAAAGCTACGGTCCTTATATCGTCAATATACTCTTTGATCCGGCAAAGAGCTAATCTTTTGGTTTCAAACTTCACTTAGAACTCTCCTAGCACTCTCCTAGAACTTCACTGGCACTATCAGACCTCCTCATTAGAACTACGGGAACCTCTTCTAAGAACTCTTAGAACCCTTCGCGAATACTGAGAGAGAAGCTCCAATATAAACATTTTCCTAATATACATAATCGCGTTTTATTCTTGAGTTGGCTGGAAAGAATTACTATTCTGGCCCCAAAGTTTTCCCAAGAGGTTTTTTCAATAGAAGTTGCGATAAAGCCCCATCACACAGTTTGCATTGAATTTGCTGAAATCCCCGATTGAATGTAGTTATTCTGTAGGCAATTTGAGAGAACATTTTTTTTAATGTACCATTTCCCAGTCTTTCGAGAAAGCGGCTCTGTTCTGTGATATGTTGTACACGTTTATGGCATGTAATATGTAGCAGAAGGAAGTTTCAACGATTTCCATAAAAAAATATTTAAAAAAAACATTTTTTTCACTGTTTTTTGTTGTTTTCGCCAAACGTATCAATGTTCATGAAAAAGTTATACTTTATCACACTTTTATAACAAAAATCCATGATGAAAATATAAAATTAAAAAGTATGATGGTCAACTTCGTCAATCTGATAGAAAGCAACTAATCCATGAGAAATCTGGGTCAGTTTGAGTACCTGAATAACTTCGGACCATGCTGACATCGAGGGATATCTTAAGGCATTAGCCAACTGGGCCAGGGCCTCGTCCGCCTAGGGGGCCTCGTTTTGTTTTCGACTCTTAATAAGATCTTGATCCGGATAATTTAATGTGGTCGAATATTATTCTTGTACATATTTTCCAAATAACAGGGAATTTCAAGCCGCATGTCAACTGACAAAAATGGTAACTTAGTATTTGATGACCGTTACCTGTATCTGGACCTAGTCCTAATACCTTAAACAATCATTCAACTCCTTTAGTCGAAATAGGTCATTTAGGTCATCGGTCGAGCCGCGATTTGTGCCTGTTTTTGAGAACGTAAGTCTTGCATATTTATTTATTTCAAACTAAAGTTTGAACGAGTATTTGACAATTCATGCCATTTGTATACTGTCTGCTTTTAAAGATCTCAGGTAGGGCCTACTTTTGTATAGGTCCAAGGCCTCGAAAAATCTGAAGATTTCTCCTGGCCTCGAAGAGACATCCATGATGACTTCGTCAATATTTATAGTCAATTAGTTGAAATACTAAAAGCGGTGTGTAGTCTACAATATTTTTTAAAAAAGATAAATGTATGTTTATTTTTAAATGTTCATACACAAGCGCATTGAAACATTCTCAGATCCTTACACATATTTCGAGGGGAAAAGAATGCGAAAACATTTTCTGAAAACTAATGCTTATTTATACTCTGTCAATCGGTTTTGAGATAACTCTGGTTTTTTACATATTTAAGTTATTTTAAATAAATTTTACGGCACCAAGAAACAAACTAAACCGTCATTTATTCCAATAAAAACATTTATATATAGAACAGCAATAAAGAACATTATTCACATTTATTCTTGTTGAGTAGTTCATATACTACTTCGCCAAACGATTATAATTTTACATTTAATCTTGCTGAGTAGTTCATATACTACTTTGCCAAACGATAATGGTTTATTTACATTTAATCTTGACGTTACACACTCCACTCAAAGAAAACCGTCAAGTTCAATAAGTCCAGTTTTTGAGGCGGTTTGATCTTACGTCCACAACTCGATAGCTTACAAACGTCCATAACAGGAGTTACTTCGGTCAATTTTGGGTTGACTTCTCGATCACTATAGTCAACTGGCATTTCAGACTTGGTCGGTGACTCTGGAACCCTTTCCAGATCAACAGTTGCAATTGGAAATTCATCAGGCTGTATTTCCTTTGAATAGGTCGAATTATCTCTGTATTGCCACATTTCAGCCTCGGTGTTCTCACGTTATCTTCCCTACCTGGTCATAATTCTAACACCTTAGCTTAAGGCCAATATAACCTCTTCTTGTTACGCTTTTCAACAAGGACAATTTCTCCAGCTTTCATTTTGTGAGATATTGGCTTGGAAGGGTTTTGAGCCAACAGTTCTAAGTATTCCTTACGAAATATACTTTTCAGGTCCTTGAATAATTTGGCACAGAATTTCACTCTTCGTTGGAATTTAGCAAAATCATTGAGATCTAGGTCTGTTACTTCAGCAATGGTTTTGGTCATGAGAAACATAGCTAGAGTAATGGCCACCAAATCCTCCGAGTCCTCTGATGTATACGTAAAAAGGCGAGAGCTTAAGATTCCTTCACAGTCACAGCAGATGGTGAATAATTCTTCATAAGAGAGAATTGCTCTCCCAAAGTACGTATCAGAAAATCTTTGATGACCCTAACGAGCCTTTCGCACCATCCTCCCCACCGAGCCATGGTGGGTGGGATGAACTTCCGTTTTATACTTTGAAGTTCAATCTCGCATTGCATTTTACTCCAGTCTAGACCTTGTAATTCCGTAACCGAACCTTTAAAATTGGTACCATTGTCTGTATATATTGTCTTCGGTCTGCCCTTACGAGCTATGAACCGACGCAATGAAAACAAAAAACTTTCAGTTGACAAAGTGGTTACAAAATCAAAATGTACGGCTCGGAAAACATCACATGTAAATAAGACAATCCATACTTTATCACCATTTAGAAGGAAGAGGAAGCCGGCGAGATCAATAATGTTACCTCGAATACCGTTGCATCCCTAACTCGGTTTTCAGGCAAGGCAACTGGTCCTGCTATCCTCTGCTCACGACACAGAGAGAGGTTAAAGAGGTAAATGCTGAAAGGAAAAAGGATACATTGTGTAATGTTAACGTAAAAAAAAATTTCCTTGGTACGCACAGAAATTTTCAAATTATCACTCTCTAATCAGGTTAGTAGCATGGATTAAAAGATTCATTGTTAACTGTCGTAAGAGGCCTGAGGATAGAAATGGGGGAGAAATCTCCAATTTAGAATTTGAGAATGCGGAAAAGATACTTATAATAGATACTTATACAAAGGGAATGTTTCTCTGAACCAAGGAATGTACCTATAATCAATGTAATTAAAGATAATGAGGGAATAATGCGTGTTAAGACTAAAATTACCGAACGTAAGGATGATCCTTGCTTTTTTACACCCATCCACCATCCAGCAAATTGTGCGTTAACCACACAACTAACTGAGTACTTACACAAATCCAATTGTCATGTGGTATTCAAATACTGCTTTCAATAATAAGAGAAAAATGTTGGATTTTAAAGTCGAGATTATTATATAACTGTGCAGATAATCATTATTAATTTTAATACATATTATGTAATTATTTTATTAATAATATAATATAGAAATACAATTATTATTATTTGCAATCATAATATTCGTTATTAATAATTGTTTCTTTATATTTATTTACAAATATTATATATATTACGTGTGTTATTTATTTATAATTATTATTTGGTTCTTTATTTATAATTATTAATTTTTTATTCATTTATAATTATTAATTTGTTATTCATTTATAATTATTAATTTGTTTTTCATTTATAATTATTAATTTGTTTTTCATTTATAATTATTATTTTGTTTTTCATTTATGGTTTTTTTTTTTGTTATTTTGTTATAATTTTACGAAATATGAGTATTCTTATATAAAATTTCTATAATATTACGATACGATGATTATTCTTTTTTATAACTGCTATTAAATTAAATTATATGATAATTATTACACATAATTATTATTAAATCATACTATAAAATATTATATATAACTACTATTAAATTATAAGATTATTACACTCTATAACAAAAAAACGACACACCAAGAAGGGGATGCCCGATTGTAATGAAATTTTGTAAGCAAAAACATTTGTACCGAACATAGAAATGATTAAAATTTAGTGTCCAACGAATAAATAGCGGGAGCTACAGCTCATCGGAACTGTGTGCTCAGCAGGTGTCTATAAAATTTTTGTTGCACAGTGATTTAGGATACCTTTCAACGACTGAAAAAAATGTCTCGCCACGTAATTCGAGCTCATTACGAGCAATTTTCAGGTAGTATCAATGGACTGAAAGAGGCAGGTTGAGCAAATCGGAGAATCGCTCGTCATATGGGTCGAAGCGATGTGGCCATTAGAAAATGCTGGCAAGAATGGGTGGACAATGGCAAATTTCATCGTCAGGATGGTAGCTGTCGAGCTAAGACCACAGCATATCGGGAAGACTGATTGTCAGATCAGCTGTCACAGAGCCTGATTCATCGTGATCAACCATCAGACGTGCGACCCGCACTCGAGTGTCCACCATGACCATTCACAGACGGTTCATAGAGTAAAATTTAAGCTCGTACCCACTCACGCCTACACACTATCGAGCCAGATTACAGTGATGCTTGGCTCGATTAGGTTGGAATCATGCTGACTAGGGACGTATAGTGTTTAGCGATGAATCCCACTTCCAACTGTGTCCTGACGATCATCGAAGACGTGTTTGGAGACGCCCAGGGCAGCGTGCCGATCCTGC
>BMAV01014439.1:0-79671 GCA_019973955.1 Trichonephila inaurata madagascariensis
CACAGTTTTGTTAGTAAAAATAATTAAAATATGTATCTTTAAACATATTCTTATTTGGGGGTTTTTTTTTTAAGGCTGTTTTTAATTAAGGTATCCGACTACCCTAAAACCCGTTTTTAAAAAATTGTAAAATTTCTTTTTGATTTTTTTTTATAGACCATCTTATTAGCTTAAAAAAAATCCAATTTTTTTATTTTCTATTCACTGAAAAAAAAACTCAAGTTTTTTAAAAAAAAGAATCCATAACTTTACAAAGATGTCAAACATTAAAATGAGTTTTATCGAAATGAGTTTTCAAAAAATAAACGGGGAAAGGTTTAAAAAAGTTTTGAAACTAATTTGCTAAAATTTTTTTTGTAAGTTTCTTATACGTAAAAGTTTTTTTGACCTTCAGTTTATCAATTTTGCTTTATTTCAAATCAACCTTTATGTAATATAATCACTTTTTTTTTGAAGCAATTTCTATAACAACTAAGATAATGGTCTATTTTTTGAAAATTAAAACATCTATTACCCTGAAGGTCATTTCAAACATGAATAAAAAAGTAGCACATTTTAAAAAAATTGAAAATTTATTCAAAACATTTTGTACAGAGCGGGCCCCGTTTATGTAATTTTTATACATTTTCACCAGTTTTTCCCATTTTTAATAATTTTTTTTTTTTTTCTTTTTTCCAATTTTCGATTTTTTTCTTAAAATATTTTAAAATAAATCAAAATCACAAAAACCCCCATATCTCCTTTTTTTCAAAAAAGTTGCCCCAAAGTAGTCGGATACCTTAAGAAAAATTCATTAAAAAACACATTTTAAAATATTTTTTTTTTAGCTCAGTGTGAATATTTTTACTAGTTAAAAATAAATATGCAATAAAATTAAATGAATTGCTAACAACATCTGGTTTAGAAGGACTAATACACAATCTCTTTGTTGAATTGAAATAATTGATTTTTGTGAATACAAACTTATTAATTACTTATACTTTTATACTTATTTTAAACTTTAAAAAATTTAAAAAATGTTGAAATGTATATCTAAATTAAAACTGTTTTCAAAACAATGATTAATGCAACAAAACTTCCTTTTTTGTTTTGATGAAAAAAGTATAACAGGTTACAGGATGTAACAGGTCATTGTCCATTGTCAGTGCCGTAGAAGAATTTTGTTTTATTCTTCATTCGTTTTTGACCGATTTTTTGTTTAACTTTTCAATGTATTGAATTTTTTAAGGAAAAAAGTTTATACTGTGAAATGTACTTTTAAAAATAAGTTGTTGCAAAGAATTGAAAGGAACAGTAAAAGATTTTATTTTTAAAAAAACGCATAGAATTCATAAATTTTATATAGATTTATGTATAAAATAAGTTTATATTTCTTTCTTAAGGAGACATGGTACGATTAATACCAAAAACCTTGATTTAATGGTTTCTTTTTTGGCTGCCACTTTATATATGTGCACGATGTGAAGCAGTTTTTGTGCTCAAAATACCACGAAAAGCTAACAGTTTAATTTTTTAGAAAAAATTTAAAAATTTATGAAGTGATTTTTAAAATGCTACTCTTCCTACTAGAATCGACTTACCCACATGAAATTTGATTTACCAGTACTCCGAACTATGCATAAAAAAAGGGGGATTTTTAAAAAAATTTTTTGGGTGCTTTTGAAAACTCCTTAAAAAAATTATCAATTCTAAATTCAATTATTTTTTTAAATAATAAATATTGCTTTGATTCAATATCGAATGCTAACTTTTATTACGTATGTTAATAGCAATAGTTAGAAAAAAAATCAAAGTACTTGGCACAATAGGAAAAAAAAAAAACTTAGCATTTTAAATGAAGAATAACTAGTTTTTTTTTTGAGATAAATCAGATTTATTTGCCATTGGGATGTGAATAAAAGTTTAGCATAACTCTTGCTTTTTTTAAACTTAGAGCTTTGAAATTTTGGGAGATTATAACAAAATGCATAAAAACATTTAAGCTAAAAAAAAAAAATTAGACTCAATTTTGATCAATTTTTGTAAATTGAATCGTATTGTGTACCCTTAAGTAAGACTTCCGCTGCATTTTTTTAAACAAGGGAGGTTTCTTTTTTTCATGAAATTTTAGGCAAAATTTAATCCTTTGATATACTTTAACTTTTGAAATAATAACATTGTTTCTATATATTTTTTGAAATTTTCGGATTTTCATCATCGAATGATTACCATAAATAAAGTAAGAAAGCATTAAAAAAGGAGAATACCATTAAAAAAAAAAAAGAAGTACGAAAGCTTAAGGTTAGTCGGTTGCTGCTCTTGTATGTATTGTTTGCTTGAGTATTCAACAAAAAATAAACTGTCAAAATAATCTTAAGGTATCCGATTACCCTAAAATTGTAAATTTTGCCAAAAATTGACTATATTTTTTTATGATTTTATTTTATAGGCCATCTTATTAGCTTTATAAAAATATCAAGTTTATTATTTTCCATTCACTAGAACAAAAACTACAAGTATTTTAATAAAAGCAAATGCCGCTACTTAAAGCGAAATGCACAAATGGGGCAGTGATTGCTTAAAAAGTTTTAAAAATAATTAACTGAAATTTTTTGTGTATATTCTGTATAACAGTAGAAGTGTTTTAACCTTCAAATTTATCAATCACTGTTTTATTACAAAATTTACAGTCCCTTATGTGAATGTAATCACTGTTTTTTAAAGTAATTTCATATATAATAACCAAGATAAAGTGCTCTAGTATACTTTGTAAAAATTAAAATATTTCTTATCCTGAGGCTCATTTCAAAAATGAATAGCGAAGCAACACATCAAAATTGAAATTTGTTCATAAATTTTGCCAATTTTTTACCATTTTAGTTAATAATAACTTGTTTTTCTCTTCTTAATTTTAGCATATTTTTCTAAAAATGTAATAAATAAGTCTAAAAAAAAAAATAAAAATAAAAAATCCACTTATCTCCATTTAAAAAAAAAAATGTCACAAGTAGCTGGACAAAGGAAAAGTCCGCACTTTATGAAGGCAAGGAGCATTTACAACATGTAAATGAAAATTAATGAATACATAATATACTGTAATTTATTTGATCAGACACACCTCAGAAAAGTACTTTATGAAGACATAAAGCTGTCTATAATGAAAATTAATTAGCCGGTTTTGCAAAAACTGGCTTTTTTTTTTTAAAGGAATGCGCGACGTCCTGTTGTCTTCCGCACTGCACTCTGCATTTTACTGTCTCATCACGAAGACAATGAACTAACAGAAAATCCATCACCGACGCACCTTGTTCAAAAAACTGAAGGGCGGTTTCGACACCCTTTAGTTTCTCACTTGTGATACACTCATGGACAAAAAAGTTAGCGCACCAAGAAATAATTGCGCGATCGTAACGAAACTTGGCATGAAGGTACATGTCGGGGAGATATGCAAATGATTAGAAATGCAGCGTGATTGCGCATTACGTATAGCTGGTAGAGAGCGTTTAACGTCGTGCTCCGTGGAGTATAAAACAGGTAACCAAAGATTGTTTGAGTGTGCTGAATCGCTTACAAAGAAAGAGCTGAGGTAGACATGCCATTACGCCATTTTCGAACAAAAAATGGACAAGAACACATCGCTCCCACAGCTGGTGTGATGGTATGGGGTGCCATTGCTTACAATACACGATCACCCGTAGTATTGATCCGTGGCACCATGACAGCCTAGCGGTATGTCCATGACATCCTGCAACCACATGTATTGCCACTCATGCAACGGCTCCCAGGAGCCATTTTTCAACAACACAATGCTCGGCCTCACACGGCAAGGGACTGTCATAAGACTGTCTCCGCACTGTTACTACCCTTCCTTGGCCTGCCCGATCCCCAGATTTGTCTCCAATCCAGCACATCTGAGATTATTTGGGATGGCGAGTTACGCATCCCACGAGTTTGGACGATCTAGAGGCAAGGTTACAGCAAATATTAAACGAAATGTCTCAAGATATTATACAGAACTTGTATGCCTCAATGCCCGATCGTATCGCATCGTGCATTCGTTCTAGACAGGGCATTAAATCCTCCGTTCTTTTGCCTTTTTCTCTGAAATAAATGGTCCTTTTTCTTTTTGATCTTCTAATCATTTACTTATATCAAAGTACTCGTTACGTATGTAAAATTTCGTTTCGTTTTGACGATTCCTTCTTGGTGCGCTATTTTTTTTGTCCATGAGTGTATTTTAGGAGTTTGTACGGTGCCCTCAACATTAACATTTTCATTTTTCTGAAATTTTTCATTAACTGTGACAGCAGCAATAATATCTGCATCGGACATAATGTCTTGTTCGATATTTACCTGGAGCTACAGGTCTGCACGTGAGGTTTTTTCGATCTGCTAGGGTGTGGCCGAGTTATCCGGACTGCCGGGTTATCGAGTGCCGAGTTTTAGGGACAATACTGTATTGCGATTATACAACTGAAAAAGTAATATAAATATAAAAAAAATTAAATCAATTCCTACTCAAGTCTGCAAAGAAAAGTTTTATTTTAGTTACTTTTTATTAAATAATGATAATTAATATAAATATGTACATAAATATATGACAGTTGCCCATCCAGTATAGTGGTTAGCGACGCTGACTGCTGTGCCGTAGAGACTGGGTTCGAATCCCGGAGAAGACATGGATGTTTGGAAATGTATAGTGCCTGCGTGGTATGGGGGTATTCTAAATAGCCGTCGAGCCTCAACTCCTCTCGTGTGGTTGGTGGAAGGGGAAGAGAGGTGGGAGGCCTCTGACAACCCCCAGAGTGTTCTCCCTCTAAATTGGGGTGGAATCGAGCCAAATCGTACTGTCACCTGTATGGTGCTCAAAGCTAAGATTAACGACAGGCGTACAACTAGCCCCTTGCCATGATGAATTTCGTGGGCCTCGATCTGGCCTTTGCCGATCAGGTGACATTAGAAACAACAGTAACATATATGACAGAATCACAATATGAAGTGGCAAAATAGAAATCGATTTTTTTGCAGTTTTCCGTTTTCCTTCCTATATATGGTATTGGAATATTAATTTTGTTTGTGTCACTATTTATTCATAATTTAAATTTACTTATTCCGATAAAATAGTACAGTAAAAAGAAATCAAATTCTCAGAAATTAGGACATCCGAGGTGGAATTCGAACCCACGACCTTTGGATTAGAAGTCCAACGCGCTATCCATTGCGCTACAGGACCACAACGAGCGATTTTCCTTTTTGTATGTGGTGTTAGACTATTATTATTTGTTTGTTACTATTTATTCAAAAATTAAATAAAATTAATATCTGAAAAACTGTATTAACATCAAATGTGGCATCCAGTACAAATTTTAAAAAATGTATTTGAACTTGAGTGGATGAACAGAAAGTATTTTATTAACGATTGAAATTTTGAACAAGATATATATAAATAAATATATAGGAGAATGTGAACTAATAGTAGGAATTGAAGAAGGACATAAGAAATTCAAAACCGGGTTAATATGTACACTCTTAAGATCAAGTGTATTGAAATATTTTTGATAAAGGTATACTAAATAGAAACCTCGCTCTTATTACCTGATCTCATCGGTCGTTCATATTGTATTACTTTATTTTTGGAATCTCTATGTAAATACTCAAACTTCTACCTGATGTTACTGATAACGTGATGTACGCGAGGGTGCGGTGTAAATTTTAATTTGAAACGTTGGGTGTGGTTGATATTTTTCTACTTGAGAACAGGTGGGTTTGACCAATGTTATTTGCGCATCTTTGCCTTGGAGCCTTCTTTTCATTACAGTAAAAAAAAAACTTCATTTTTGACTCATCCTTCAAGTAAAGCTTGTGTCTATCTAACGGAAAAATATTTAATCTCTTTTACAATGACTGGAAGACATTTTGAAGTGATTTATAGACATAATATGGTGTTGTAATTGTTTGTAAAATGCTTCTCTATAAAATTCTTCGAAGAAACCAATTTCTCTTGCTATGATTCATTATTCTGTAGATTCTTTTTTTTCTGTAAATCTTATTTTATCCGTTTTCTTTTATTGAATAATATTCGACTTGTATTAAAATTTTTATATGGTTATTAAAATAACTAATTATGTAATAAAAGATTACCTAAATCAAAAATAATTATCTGGAAGCAAGTTATTAATGGTGAGGATTATGCAAATTTTTATAAATCTCTTAAGCTGATTTGACTGTTGGGTATGTAGTACGTCAATTTTCTTTCTAATTTTTTTTCGACGCTTGTGTCATATATATAACTTTTATGGATTTATTAATATTTAGTATACATATTGGCTCACTGATATTCTATTTCCGTTAATTCAGTGTTATTTTAATATTATCGTTAATGTACACCATTTATCATCTTTAATCGCGTTTCATTTTCACTTACTGCTTTATTTTTAATATTTTGCTCTCCTCGTGTACTGGTTATTAAATTATTATGCCCAGAATTGTTTTATTTTTAAATTTTTAGACTTGTAAAAATTAAAATATTGACACTATGATTATTACATTGGACAATTTCTAAAAAAGACAAACTAAAAATGTTTGGTTTTATTTTAAGCTAATATAAGCATGTAACAAACATAAATATTGGTGTATTCTTTTAAGTTCCTGGTGTTTAAATGCATACATATATTTTCGTATCATGTCATGATGCATTTTTTGTAATAAGTGTAGTAAAGAATTTATTCACAAATAAGTATAAGAGACTTAAGGTATCCGACTACGTTCGGAACCGTGATTTTGCAAACGCGTATAAATGGATAATATTTATGATATTTAATGTCATTTACATTAGAAAATGTATATAAAATTGTTTTAAGAATATTATTTCAATTAAAAAGTATTTAAGTACAATATTTTGAGAAAAAATGAACATAAAATGACCCATTTTCAAAATATTCTCCTTTTGTGAAAAATGCTTCTATTATAATATTTTGACTGCATATAGCTCAGACCTCTCTACAAAGGCTCAACTAAAATTTTTGAAATATATAACTTAGAAGTGGGTTTATCCATATTTTACGACAACAGAAGGGAGCAATTTTAAGGAAAAAAAACGCCGATAATTATTTCAATTGGTGATAACTGTGAAAATTATGTGAATTTTTCAAAAATCCCTGTTCAGACTCTCTGGAGAAGTGTTTACTTTATATAAGCGAAATATTATTATTTTAGAAGAATTTTTTGTAAAAGGAGAACATTTTGAAAAGAGATTATTCCAAGTTAATTTTTTGCCGAAATATTGTATTTAAATATTTTTTTTGTTACAATGTCCTTAAAAACAATTTTATACATGTAGTCTAATCGAAGTAACACTAAATATCATGGAAATTATCCATTTATGCGCAATATTCAATGACTGTGAAAGAAATACTCCTCTTACGTTTCAAGGGGGAAACCTCGCGCTATTGCCCTTTAGAATTTAAACTAAAAAGTTCTTAGTTGAACATTTTTTTTCTATTCGTTTATCGTATTTTTTCATTATTTTAATGTACTTTCATTCTTCTTTTTAGGTAAGTTGTTTAAAATTGACTTGAAAAAATAAGGAAAAAATTAGGAATCTCCATTTGTGGCGTTTTGGATGGAAAACTTCATTATAACAGCAAGTATTTTAAGACCCTTTATATGAAACAATTAATGGTTTTTGCACGTACTAATTCAGGTACTGTACTAATATTTATCATAACTGCTTGTGTTACGCACATATGCTAACTAACTTTTCACTCCCGATTTTGAGGTTGCATTTTTATATTGAACTCTAATGGTTGTGTTCTTGAATTGTTTCTAGAATTTTTTTAAAATTCTAAACATTTCAATTAATCGTCGAACCCTGTTCATTTATGGTAGCCGGTCCTTTAAAACTGTTTTTGCAGTTCCAATCGTACCAAGTCCCTTAAGATGTAAAAGGTTATTGAAATTAAAAATAAAAACTTGCTTTATATTTTTTTTCATGTAATAACAAAGGTATTGAAATCACATGTAAATATTTCCATGTTTGATTACCATACCACAAACTTTATTAAAGTCCTCTTGATAGAGGCGTTTGTGTGTTAATGGGATTTGGTATTGTATTTATTTTTCTTTTGGCACGTGTATAGACATTGTAAGTTTTATAGAGGGTTTAGAGTTCAAATAAACTAATTGAACAGAAAACTTTATGCTCATTTTAATGATTGCCCAATTTTGGATCTGTCATATTTTTGTTTTTATATTTTACCTAAATAACTAAAAGCAAATAAAGTGAAATTTGGATATCATTTGAAAATATATGCTTACTCACTTATATTTTCTTTTTGTTATTTTGATTTTTTTTTTTTGTTTTTTTTGTTTTTACAATTCTCGTAACAAATTTGTTTTTATTTCTTGTAAATTATTGTATTATATCGTATTTTCTCTAGATTTCAGGACATTTTCATTTATTTCTTTTTGTACCTTTGTTACTACAAATTCATTTATAATTTTAAGATAACTATTTTTTTTAATCATTGCTTAACCCATTATATACTCTTGTGCAAAATTAAGAGAATTTCAAATTATATGTTTATTTTTACAAAAATTATTAAACCAAAATTATTAATAGCTCCTCTAAAGCACTTTGCAAGAATTCAGACTGAACAAATTAGCATACACGTGCTTGTCTCCAATGCTGGGATTGTAGACGAGATATAAGCGCACTAAGAATATTACCGACGATTAATATGTTCGTTCTCCTCTCTCCACAACATTTGTCGTCATTATCGCTTGTTTGATGAATTTGATAAGGTATAGGGTAAAATGACTAGCTTTTGTCGTGCACTGGATGAGGGAATGAGATTAAAGGCAGACCAGTCACAAGAGCATGTGACTATACAGATCATTGTAACGTCTAATATCGTCTGCAGTTTATGGAAATTGTTTCAAGAAATTAGATCCAAATCCATTTCGAGAAGAACTGGGCAAAACTAAGACCCACAACGATTGTCAATAACGAATGAGGATCATTATTTAGCGTTTTTCTGCACACAGTACTTAGCGTGGCGACATAGGATTGCTACAGCTTCACACCTCTTACATCAGCTGTATGCTACCACTGCAGTGGCGTAACGGTACACCCCAGCAACCCTCGCATCGTGGGTGGGGGACTGGATTCGAGGGGGCCCAAAGTCTCATGCCAAACCTGATCTTACTAAGTTTGTAAGATTAGGCTTGGGGACTAAACCTGACTTTGCAGTAGGGCCTTAATATTCTCCGTTACGACACTGTGCTAGTGGATCCTAAGTTTCTTGTTCTACAGTTGGCCGAAGGCTTCTTAAGGTATCCGACTACGTTCGGAACCATGATTTTAAAAAAGTGCATAAATGGATAATTTTTATGATATTTAGTGTCACTTAGATTAGAATACATGTATACAATTGTCTTAAGGACATTATGATAAAAAAAAATTAATTAAATACAATATTTCGGCAAAAAATTAACTTAGAATTAACTTTTTTCCAAATGTTCTCCTTTTGTAAAAAATGCTTCTATTGTATTAATATTTTGCCTGTATATAGCTCAAACCTCTGTACAGAGGCTCAACTATGATTTTTGAAAAATTCAAATTACTTTCAGATTTACAACCATTTGAAATAATTATCGGCGTATTTTCTTAAAATTTCTCCTCTGTTTTCGTAAAACATGGATAAACTGACTTCCGAGTTATGCATTTCAAAATTCTAGTTGAGCCTCTGTAAGAGGTCTGAGCCGAATATAGGCAAAATATTAATACATTAGAAGCATTTTACAAAGGAGAACATTTGGAAAAAAAGGGTTTTTCTAAGTTAATTTTGCCAAAATATTTTATTTAAATAATTTTTTCTCATAATGTCCTTAAAACTAATTAATACATGTATTCTAATCTAAGTGACACTAAATATCATAAATATTATCCATTTACGCGCTTTGCAAAATCATGGTTCGAACGTCAGTCGATACAAAAAGGCTGCTTTGGGTCACTGGAGTTAATGGTCTCTGGAGCACACAAGAAATCATTGATAACAATTTAGCATAATGCAGGTAACGAACTTTGAACCAGACTTTAGTGAAATTCCGTGCTTTTTGGAGATTATCTGGATACTAATTCTTGTGTACTTGCATGCGGAAACAGCGTGGAACATGATACAATCCCTCTCTCGTCAAGAAAAAAAAAGATCTTCACGGTAATGAAGGTGTAGTTGATTAGAGAAGCATTATGTTGGACGACCGCATACCTTTGCTTGTATTTGATTAAAGCTGTTTTCGTCTAATGTTAAAGATTAGGACTCAAATTCAGAATATTTTTTCAGATATAAAAGTACTCAAACATTAATATTATATTCTGGCTTCACTATCCTGTAGAGAATAACTTATTTTATCATACTACTCATTTTTATTCGAGTTAACAGATTTTTCTTTTATAAAATGTGTGTTTCGCATTTTTTCTCCTATACCATAACGCTAAATGAGCTATCTCTTTGCATGTTAAAAGGAAACACTAATAATTTATAAAATATTTTGAAATTTTTAAAAGCACTATATTATAAACAAATGCATGAGTTACAATGTCACAAATTTTATTAAAATTGAGGCATTTTTTCTGTCTGAAAATGTGCTCCGCGTTATGTTCACACTCATGTGCATATGGCCAAAACAGCCTTAAGGCTTCCTAACTGCTCTAAGATCTAAAGAGGAGATCTCGGATCTCTATACTTGACTTTTCAGAAGCGCTGTTGGTCCTGGGTTCCTGTTACTGGACGACAAAGCTTGTCCACAGTGCTCAAATGATCGACAATTACCTAGAAAATAAAAGTATCCCCATCAGGGATTAGCCTGCCAATTTTTCTGACCTTTACCCTATAGAGCACGTCTGGAATGTATGTTCTTGGGAGAGGCATTCCATCTCCGCCGTATTCTTTCTAAAACCAACCGTCAGCTAAAATATTTCTTTCTGTGGGCATTAAGCTTTGGAGCAGGAGCAAAAGAACTACCGGACTGCCTCCTATCCAGTTTACCTTGTAAGGTATTCGCCCGTGGGTGATGCCTTACTTCTAAGTTATCTTCTTGACCTAGGGGTGTGGGAGTGAATAAAGAACCAGGCATTGCCATGATCTTAAAACGTCTTTATTAAGATCTTAACTTAAACACTAACAATGATATTATTTATATTTTAACTTAGCGGATCTGAGGTGAGAAAACACACAATACGTATTACCAAATAAGCGCGATCTTAACCACTATATTTAACTTTCCCGCCTTTTCTAATCTTAGTCTATACACAGTTCCTAATAGATACTAGAATTATCCTACCTTAATCTCTTGTTTAACCACAATCCTCTCGGATCCTAAATATCTTTTGTTTATCTCGCGTGGAATAGTATCCACCTTGACTTGATCGCTCTGTCACGGATAGCTTCACACTCAAATGGCGGTTCTCTTCCTTCAGTTCACGCGCTTAAACTCAAGACTAGCATAATCACTTCCCAATAGGTCATTCGCTTACGTTAAACTTTTAAATGGTTGCTGATTTGCATATTCACGCTTCGCTTCTGGATTTGGTTGGAAAGAATTTGCCGTATTCGGCCCCAAAGAACCCAAGAGGAGTTTTTAGTAGAAAACGCGATGAGCTCGTCACAACCTTAACGTTGTGTGACTGTGACCAATCCTTGACGTTCCTTAATGTTGTGGGTCATGTGGGACTATGAGAAGATACCATAACTCATATTAGAATTTTTTTCCGTTCTATATCACAACGTCGATTTCGGACAACCCTCTACTATGAGCTTTACTGATAATCATCCCTATATTTAACATGACTTTTGAATGATGCACAAAAAATTTCCTTAAAATTCGACATAATTTGTGAATCCTCTTAATTTTGGACACGATTGTAATGTAGAAATTGATAAAGAGGGAGCTATAAGAGTCCGTCACTAATAGACTTTGTTCGATTCATGGCAACGAATCGTTTAAATTATGAACCTAACACTCATATATGTACGGGTTTTTTTTTGGTTTTTTTTTAACTTTAAGCCAAATACTTTTGTTTCTTGTACACATAAAGGAATTATTGCTTGGAAATTTGCTGTGTATATCATGAATTGCATGCATGTAATACATGAAACGCTGAATTTTTATTGGATAACGTATATATTTTTAAAAATGTGCATTCTTAAAAAAAATATAATAAACATTTTTCAATTTTTAAATGAATTGAGTTATAATTTTTTTAACAATGCTTATAAGTCAGTCGTATCGTTAATTATTTTTCTGATTTAAACAACTTCTGGATTAAACAGCTGATTTCTGAATTTAAACAACTTTAAAAAATATTACAAATAAATACCTTTTGTTATTGTTTCTGTATAGGTTGAAGTTGTTCAACCAGGAAACAGCAATTAATTTCCCCTTCATGGAGAAAAAAATATATATTTATTAAAAGGAACTTTTATAAATATCACTTATAATTATTTCAATTCTACACGCATATGATTAGTAATGACATTTCCGTTGCTTATTATTCCTCCCATTGAAGCATGTTACCCCTTTTTGATATAATTTTTAATGATTCGATATTTTCTCTGATTGCTTAAGTAGTTATTATCTGGTTAATTTTCACACATTAGAATATTTTTTGAAATAATTATAGCGTGATATTTTAATTATACATAGCGTTAGTCCTAAATTGTGATGTAGGGTTTTTAAAAAAGTTAAATAATTGATTTGTGTCACCTTCATAAAGTGGACGCATGCCTGTTGCTTTAAATTTTTCCTTTTTTAATTTAAGTGAAATACAAAAAAACCTTTTCTCCGTTTTTTAATAGTTTTAAAAAAAAAAAATATGAAAAACAGATATAACTATAATGATTTATAACATCATGGAAAAGAAAAATTTGGGAATTGATACAGCTGGCTGTTTCTTTATTTAAAAAAAATTCCTTTGGACGTAGCGCAGGGCCCAATTGGGGGGGGTTTTAAAGTTTCCCCCATTCTTGATCATACTTTTTTTTGATTTTGTGGTTTTTCAAAAAAACACAGTAAAAAAAATTTAAAAGAAAAATAATTACTTTAAATTTAAATAAATTAATCTTTAATAAAAAATATTTTTTTTACGTATTATATACCTAAATTATAAAATCGGAAAAAACAAGGGTTTTGGGGGTTTTGGAAGGACCCTATTTTACTGGTTAACGATAAAAATTTTTGGCTCCCTTTTTTCATATTTTATTTGTATCTTCATATAAAAAAATTAAAATTTTAAAAAAAGTTTACCCCCCTTCCACTCCACCCCCACCCCCCTTTAAATTTCTTCTTGCACATCCTCGATAGTTTTTTTTATCAGAAATGATTTTAAGCGCAAGACGTTGGCTGAAAAACGTGTGAATGTTCCTTTACGGTTGAAATTGGGTTTCTGAATCGACTATTAACCTAATGATACTAAATTCAGGAATGAAACTTTTTGAAGTGTTGGCTTCAATTTTCCATCATTGTAATTGATTTTTTTCTTATTTTTTTTTTTTCTTTTTCTATTTTATATTCAATGAAAGAAAGTTAAAAAAAAAGGGGGAGATTTTCATTTTATTTTGTTTTGTGTTTTGAAACTTTTTTTTTAAAAGAAATTGTAACGGATTTTCTTTTGAACTTAAAAAAGTTTGGGGTTGTTTTTAAAATAGATATTTATCACAAATGTAAACGAAAGACACCGATTATTTCAAATTGCGAGTTTTAAAACAATACCTACTACAACTAGCTGCAAAGAGCAATTTAGTTTGTATGTACAGTTGGTAGAATATCCATTTATTATTTTTTTTTACAGAAGAGTTAATGTAAAACATTTTAAATGGGATTTTAAAAAGTCCCCTTGACGGTTCGTTGTAACATTTTTTTAAAAAAATATTTTTGAAGTTAGTAAAAAAATAAAACATGTTTTCTTTCTATAGGGTTTGACTCATGAAGTAATGCACGATACACGTTTATTTACATCAGTAATACATATTTTTTATTAAAAAAAATGTTTTTATCTTGATGCCAAACAACATGAAAAGGCCATTGAAGAATAAACTGTGACATTCCACGAAACTGGAAAAAATATTTTGTGTTTTCTTCAATTTTTTTTTGTTATTTCAGGTACTTTTTTAACTTACCTATAACCTTTATCTCAAAAAACGCGGTAAATAAGAAATTTAAGACGGAATTGTATAATATTCTTCAAATATCTGTGTACTATTTTACGAATAGCTTTCGACATTAATTGGTCTTCTTTTGTAATTTTGTTTGTCCCACTCTTTTTTAGTTAAATCACCAGTCTATTTTGTTACAATCTAATATTTTACAATTGAACTGATACAAGTCAGTCGTGTTTCGTTACTTCTTAGAATATTTAGCCATAAATATCAAGCACGAATGTGTTTCTCTGACATTTAAAGCCTTGGCATTAAAGAAATCACACACACATGCTCCTTATTACATTAAATATTTTTCCTCTTCATCATGGCCTTCTCACGACTAAATGCCTCCTCGGGATAGATAAAAATTACTGTAGCTCTTTAATCTCGCCTCGATAAACCAATAAACTGAGAATGATCATCCTCAGGAAGTAGAACCGCCGTGATGAAGGTAATTGTATCAGCTTCTATATTTTCGAAGTCGTGCACGTTAAGAAAATGTTCATAATAAGACACGATTTGCCAATTTCGTGAGCTGTAATTACTGTGTAAAATATTCGTGCTTCGATCTCAAAGGTCAAGATTTCTGATAGAAAGAGAGAGATTTAGAAGTCGAAAAAAAACATTTGTGTATTTCTCTTTATGTTTCGAGTTCTATAATTACTCCTAAAAAGTGTAATGTAGTTTCTTGTAGGTATTGTGATTTAATTTGATAATTCTTTTGAGTAAATATGCTTCCCACTAGTTTTTAATTTGACAGCCGCAGAATTATCTTCCAATTTCTTACTTTTCCTCCCGTCTCGCAACTGTTTATGAACTTGCCATTAAAATAATTTCTTAACAGATAGCTTTCTCACCTTTATTCATAATCCTTATTTTACCGTCTACGCGCTCTGCTTTCAAGAGGGTAATAGTTTTTATTGTGTTGTGGAGTTAATCTCTAGTACGTGATAGAAATGTTTAAAAATATTTCTTTAGATCTTAAGGTGTTTAATGTTATGTGTCCAGCTTTTTGTTTTCCTTATCAAATAAATTTGAATCGAAGGTTTGAATCGTAATTTCATGGATTGGCAAATTTTTTCAACTGCGTTGTCATAGTTGTGCTGCTTTAATTATACACCCAGTTGATAATTTATTAGAGAGAAAAAGTACAAATCTACGAAATTTGTCTGGCAAGTATGATAATAAGTTCTTATAAACTGGGAGAGATATAAATGATAAAAACTCGTTTTAACATTTACTTACACGTCATCTCAATTAGAAAATAATTATTTTAATAAACACATCAGCCTGAAATTTATTGCGTTTTAGTAGTTAATTCATTTAGCGACCGCTAAATTCTTGATGAGGGAAATAAAACTAAACATTTTTGAATATGAAATTCTAATATTGAGGTTAAATAATTATTCATTTTCCTTTTAAAACGTTTTATTGAATAACTAGAAGATCTAAAATGTATTAACATTAAATTGTTATAAATTGTAATCTGGAGCAAAACTATAAACAAGAAAGATTACTACAATAGTAGAATAGCACATAAAAATATGTACCTTTATATCAGATTTGGAAACAAAATAACATTTATTGGAGTGAAAATTTAAAAAAGAATGAATTATTATTATTGTTTTCATTATTTTTCATGTATACAGACATAAATAATAATGTTTAAAATATTACAGTTGTGCCATTTTCTTGAAAGTTACGGTGTTCCTATTGAATTGGTCTTCCGTTACTCATTGTTGAAATTTGATAGTTCTGTCATTCGAAAAAAAAAAAGTATACATTGTCCTTTATCTTAACCGTCCTGAATATTTTTTTTTAAACTTTAAAAACATCTGTGACGGCCTCTTGCTTTTTGGGCACTCCAAACAGAAAAGGTGGAGGAGAAACGAAAGTCGCACACACAAAGAATCATGTACCATCCATAGTAAAAGATATATGCATAATGCAATTCGAAATTTATTAAAAAAGTAATTTACTATAGTAAAATCAAATGTAACTGTTTGATAAAATATAAATCTATTTTAATCTAAAGAACATTTCTATTATCAAAAAGGATTTGTTTTAAAACAAGAACAGATAACAGCCAAATACATTGTAGATTTATATATGTATATATACATAAATCTCCCCTCAAATAAATTTCAAAATGAAATAACTTTAAAAATCTGATATTTAAAATTTTTTTAAAAAGGGTCGGCTGGCTGCAACTTATGTACTGGCGGGCCGCGTGTTGAACACCCCTGGTCTGGAGCACTGGATTGTCTCAATAGTCAATCGAAACTCCAGGCACCAGTCAGCCACGCCTTCTCTCCACGTATCAACAGCCAATCAGCCACCAAGGACTACTACTCCCTCAGGCACCATTAACAGATACGATATGGGATGGAGACTCGCTTCGCGAGCCATATGCCCAGCGACATCCAGCGACAGCGACAATAGTCAATCGAGTGCTGTCAAGGGAAGAGATGATCATCAACATTTATTCTCCCCTTCAGTCTGAGTGTGGGGGAAAACTCATTTGTACGGCTGGCATCACAGTGATTTTTCTCTACAACAGCAGTGAGAGTGTTAAGCGTCATCATTTCATTCCAATGAAGGTATATAAGGCTGTTCCCGGTTAATGTTAAAGAATAGAACCCGAATTCGGAACATTTTTTCAGATATAAAAGAAATGAAAAATTAATATGATATTCTGGCTTCACTATCCTTTAGAGCGCATCATTTTTTATCATACTTCCCATTTTTAACCGAGCTGATTCATTTTTTCTTGTATAAAATGTGTTTCGCATTTTTTATCCAATATCAGGGATGGCGAACCAGTGGCACGCGTGCCATCAATGGCATGCGTCACAATCTTATGGGCACGCCAGCGATAAAAATGGTTTTCATTTTATTTCAAAATAAGAAAGTTAACTTTGATGTATTACGAACAAACTTGAATGATTGCTCCCGGGGCGGCGGGGAACACACTGTTTTGTTATTGACACAAGTTTATTTTAAATTTTGTGTTACATTTACGATTTTTTACTGTTTTTTAACATGGCTAGTTCAGCAAAAAAACAAAAAGCGCAGGATAGTAAGTGTAATAGAGAACTTCAAACTTGGCGAATCTATAGAAATATGGTATTATTAGTAATGGCTACAAAGTAGCGTGTGTTTTGCGTTCTGGAACAGTGGTATGCAGAACATCATCTGTAAAGTGGCAGTTTGAAATAAATCATAAATCCTCTTGTCCACAAAGTGAACCACAGCAAAAATAATTAATTGCTTAGAAACCATTTGGAAGAATTCAGCATGCATTCTACTAAAAGTAACATCTTATAATCCTAAAAAGTTATTTGTCCTTCAATCTGTAACAGCATAAGTCACGCTAAAGTTATTTTAATTTGAAACACACGTATAACTAAAACATTTACAACTATACAGTGCAAAAGGTATTTTTTCGTAGTAACGTAGTAAATAAAGAGTTTTGAGTTGTTAGTATTTAGTTTTATTCTTTTTTCAATAATCACAACTCAAAATTATTTGAGGGCACGTCTATACCTCATCAAACGTGGAGGGCACGTGGATCCATAAAGGTATTCCACCCCTGTCCTATACCGTAATGTTAAATGGGTTTTGCCTTCACGTATTAAAACAAAAAAGAAAGTATTCACGGAATATTTTGAAATTTTTAAAAGCACTATATTGTTAACAGAGGTACGAGTTATAATATTGCAAATTTCCATGGAAAAATTGGGTCATTTTTCTCTCTGAAAATATGCTTTGCGTTTAATTAGAGCTCTCGTACTTTTACCGAAGACAGCCTTAAGTCGTCTACACATTTTTCGAATCATTTGCTTCAGTAAGTTTGCTTCAGTCGATTGTGAAAGAGCCGATTCTCCAATCTAGCTGGCTTCAGTGTTCCATAAATATGACTCTTTTCATATGAGCATCTTAGGTCTTAGTAAAGGCGATCCCCAAAATGTCTTGGCGTTTCACCCGTCGATCGCGATCGACAATGCTTATCCCGGAATTAACCTGTGAGGCATCAAATTTAAGGAAATAAAAAGATCCGTGTAGCACAGAAATTTTGTTTCGTTTTAATTTATATAAAGGGGGTTTATTTTTCAATTCCTACTATTAGCTCACACTCTTTATATGTTTATTTATTTATCTTGGTGGAATTTTCAATCGTTAATAAAATACATTTTAAAGCGCTCAATTGAGCTGAAATTTTATATACATGATTATTTTGGATGATAATACAATAATTTAATTATAATTAATAAAAATTAGTTGATTAAAACTAATTATTTAAAGAATTACAAATACAGCCACGTTGGCATCATTTTTGGCGACTTGTGTCAAAACTTGAAAAGGTTTTTTTCTCACGTTTTAAAGCATTCAGTTGAACTGAAATTTTATATACGCGATTGTTTTGAATGACAATACGATACTTAAATGATAATTAATAAAAAATTAATGACCATTTAATGTTGTGATTCTGTCATATGTATATACATATTTATATTGTAACTATTTACAAAAGTAGCTAAAAAATGTTTTTCTTTGTGGTTCTAAGTAGGAATTGACTTAAAATTTTTTTTTAATATTACTTGTTATCAATATAAAGGAGTATCACATAGTATAAAAACATGAAAAAAATAATAATTCAGTGAAGTTTTCTTTTGTTATAATGTTGGGCACTTTTAACAAGTGTTTACTATAGCCGAGCGGTCTTGTCGCGAACTCTTGGTCAGTGTTGTCGAGTCTCGAGTTCCAGTCTTAGTGCCACAGTAGACTCACCGTGTTGAAGGGTTGATGCACGTTAAATCTTTCGAGACCCGAAGTCCTCACGTTGGCATGGGATGTAAGTTTAAAGAGCAGGGTGTCAGCTCAGATGTCGTCCTCGTCACCTGTCCGAGGCTCAAAATTACATGGTTGATCACCAATAACTCTAGTGTCGCTTCAAAATGCAACGTTTCACTTCTCTTTCACTTTATTTTGAACATGGAAAAAATTCTAACTTTTAAATGGGAATACAGTAGAATGTTGTTTATCCAAACGTTAATTATCCGTAGCGTCAAATATCTTACAATATCTTGGGCTGGAACATTTCGATAGAACTTTTTAATTTTAAATATACTTTCAAGCTTTGAATAAAATGGGATTATATGTTATTGTTTAATCTCAAGTTAAACTTTTATGGTTGAATTATTTATGAAACGGATGCTTTGAAAAGTGACTGATGCTAATGTAATTTTTATACAGTTATTTTGTATGTTTCGGGTTTTATTCCATCAAAATTTCCTCTTTTAGAGGAAAAAAAAAGTTCAATAATATAAAAATTTAGAGTGTGTTTAATTCTTTTAAAGATGGATTATATGTATTTGTAAAAGTTATCGTAATTGGAGTAAATGTTATTTGTTTCCATTTGTAAAAGTTATCAATGGCACATGTTTTGTTTATTCTGAGAACGAAATTATTTTCTTTTGGAGGAAGCAGATGAAGACAAAACAAATACAACTTGCATTCCCAATTAAATTATCCGGCAGAGAAGTTAAAAGTTTTTTTACGTATGTTTATATATGTACTAAGTTAAAGTATTTTTAATTCTATATTCTAAAATCAAAATAAAATAATAATAATAAAACCATTAAAGGAAATTGTCGAATTTTTAAAAATTTCTTTCCATACATATATTGTTAATTACTAATCGTGTTCGGACGCTTAGTTTTTTACTCACAATAATAATTTTAATTAATTATTCGTGTTTAAGTTTGTATAATCCATTTGTTGAAAATAACATCCGTGAAAAATCATTTAGCTTGTCGCGCATTAGTAAATCGTATTTATATAATCATTTACTTTTTTTTCAAATATATGTGGAATTTATTATAGTTATTCTATCTTTTTTACAAATAAATATAATCTTAAAAATTGTTAGTGTTTATTCTCTAGCTACAGAGAGTAGCTATAACTGCTTGAAAACTGACATATTTTTCAAAATAAATTCTTTGACGTTAAAAAGAGTTTTTGGCTAAATTTGTTTTTCTGACCTGGATGATGCTTCATGAAAGAAAGAAAAGTACTGTCGTGAAAAAAATAATAATAATAAAGAAAACAAAAGACATAATAACATTAGCAACTCTTGTTGCATTTGGATAAAACTGATACCACAATTAATGGCTCTAAGTGAAGTAAATTATGCTTTCAATGATATTATTGATTAACACTTTTTTTTTTCAATATGAAATTCAGTTTTTTTGCAAGATTAGCTAGAGAGAGATAATGATATCAATGTTTATGTTTCACATTTCATTTTTATTTGATCGTTAATTTTATATATTATATATAGTATAATAAAATATAAAAGTGAAATTTATAATAGGTCTCCAGTTTAGTCCAAAGACTTTTTTGTATCTACATCTGTAGTGTCTCATGAACTCCAATTTCTTCCTTCTTTAGCATTGTAGGTTTTAGAACTATTTCACTTTTATTTTATTATACTATATATATATATATATATTTAGGAAAAATTGTGAGTCTATATACTACAATTCTTTCACGCAAATTATTCATACTGTGTTTTCCTTTTCTTAACACCCCCTGATAAATAAGTCAATAATTATGTACTATTTATAAACTGGTAAATGCCCCTTGAACTCCACGATTTTAACATTTCTTGTATATTTCGTAAATTATTGAAGGAATTTCCTTGCAATTTTATATTTAATGGTTATGTGTTGAAAGAAATTCAAACGTATCTTGGCGTGTTACAATTCATCTTTCTTTTTTTTTTTTTTAATAATTTTTATTTTTCATAGTATTATTATTATTATTTATATTTTTACTATCCAAAAAGTTATTTGCATTATTTAACAAATAATTTCGAAAAGGATGTTGAATAGGGAAACGTTTATAAAATTCTTATTAAATTTTAGAGAACCCATATTTTGAACTCTTCATAACTCAAAACATTAAAGGCTTTATTTAAACATTCTTAAAGTTTAAAATAGCTTTAAAATGTTCTGTTAGATAAGCGTAAAAGAATCGTATCAGATTTTGAAAAATTCCGTTTTCGAAGTCTAACTAATCCCTTACCATCTACTAAAACTTAATTCCCTTGATATTAATTTCGTCGATTAATGTAGTAATAATCTATTGGTAACAGAATTAATAATTGGCTTAAAATGTACGTTTGAAAAGATTGTAACATTAAAAGTTATGTCAGTTACTAAAGTAATTGCAAATAATTAAAAGTACTATTGTTTATTGTGTACCATTCTCATGCGAATTTTTAATAAGGTCAGTCGCGCTACAGTTCATTTTATGGATTTATGCAAAATTGGTTCTTGCTCCTCAGTATCATTCTGAAAATTAACACTAAACTACAATTTCAGATGTTTTTTTTTAATTTAAAATTAAATCCTTTAGAATCAAAGATGGGGAACTTGTTACCGTTTGGACCATCGAATGTCACCTCCCGAATGAGAATCAGTAGAAATACTTTCATTTTTCATCGCTTTTTTCGACTCGTCATCAAAATAATATTCTTTTTATTTGTTGTATTTTAAAGCGTCTGAACCATAGCTTTCTATTTTGATGTTATTTTCGTGGGAGATCTATATGCAGACAGCATCTTTTATATTCTGTCACTCTTAATGCAGTTGGGCCGCAGTAGTAATCCTTTTTCTCTTTTTTTTCTGGGAGACTTATTAAAACTAGGTAATTCTCTCTCTAAAATGTGATGGCAAATTCATAAGAATTTTGGAAAAATGATGTATAGTTTTTGCGATCTCGCTACCTTATTTATGGATAAAAAGTGCAACCTTATTAACTCACAAAATAACCTGATATGTAGTCTTCTAATTTAAAAGTACTATCCCCCTCTTTTTTAGCTGTTAAATTTGACTCATTGTGTACCTATCGACGTAACTTTATTAAACTTGGTTACATCTTTTTAATAATTTTTTTTAGTAAAAGAATTGATTATTTTTATTGACAATTATATATATTGTAACTGTAAATAATTTCTTTGCATGATTTAAAATATCTATATTTTGTTTTCTGATAACTACAGACAAAGGAAAAACGCTTTTAACACTTTTTTTTTTAATTTAGGAATAAAATTACTGTACGTTACTCAAATTAAAATAGTTTCTACATTGTATAATTATTATATTCATTTTAAGATTTTCTCGTGTAGAATAATAAATTATTGAAAATAAAATGACAAAATAAATCTATTTTACCCCAATTCACTTTTTTGATATTTTTTTCTATCATCTATCTTTCCTTTTTTTATTTAAATGATATATACTTTTCTGATAAATTTCTTCTGATGTTGATGTCTTAATCTCATTTTTTGTTTTTCCTTGCCGTCAATATTCTTCTTCAAGTGGCAATCTTTTTTTTTTCTTCCGATATTTGTGTGTGTACGTGGACATTTTATTTAAAATAATAACAGATCGCCAAAATGGGCAATATGTATGTGAAAGAAACAAAGAATTTAAGCATACATTGGGGGAAAAAAAGATTGTTCATTTTGGATCAAGACAACTTCGAACAAACGGAAAAAATAACGATTGACAACCGTGAATTTACCGATTAACTGAGGTATCAATTTTTATGCATCCGTAATTTCAGATGTAAGCTGAAACGATATCGATACATTATTTATTTCCATCAGATTATATTACACTGTCAGCATCTTTCTGTATCAGTTTTCCCCCATTTTACTAGATGTAGAACATGGTATTCTAATTTGTTTTTCTGTTTTATGGGCCAGACGAAAATAATTCCAACTTTTTTTTTTTTATTGGAGAATATTTTCCCCATCATCAGTCTCTCCTTGAAGAAGCGAATGTCCTTCAATTTCTCTTCCCGAATGCCTCCAGGACTATATACTTAAATCGTGAATCAGAGCTGCAAATTCGCTGCATTTCCTTATCATCCAAGTTGACAATTCTTCCTAAAATGTAGCGTTCTTGTGTATTTTTCATTGTCCTAAGTTTTGTTGCTTGCTGTGTTTCTCTTTTTTTTTTTTTTCTTACATTTGTCCTCCCCTTTCTCATCCAAACCACTTTGATATGTAGGACGTTAGACAAAAACTTCTTCAGTCTAGTTTCCAGTGTCTTAAAAAGATTGTAGCCTTTTAAAAACACTTAAATGCTTTTTTCTAACCATTTCTGCAATTTTCGGTTGTTTTTGTTTTTTTTTAAATGATATTTAAGGCTTTCTTCGGTTAATGTTGTAGAATAGGACCCGAATTCGAAATATTTTTTCAGATATAAAAGTATTCTAAAATTAATTTTTTATTCTGGTTTCACTCTCCTGTAGAGCAGGGATGGGCATTAAGTCGATCACGATCGACCAGTGAACCGCCAAGACACTTTAGAGTGACCGCCTGAAGATGAGCAGTTAGTTAATTATATACGGAAATATTCAAGATTGGCTGACGGTATAAAGACTAAGTCATCAGCTGACTATAACTGCGAGAACTAACCTCAGATGAAAATGTGTTTTTTGTATTTTGAATTATTCTATAGTAAATGCTTCATTTGATACAAATATCATTATATTTGTGGCTATTGTATTATTATGTTTGTATCTTCCGCTTGCTTTAAATGTGGTTTTAAACGATTGATTTTTTAATTTTAGTTATGTAGGTATAAGTATATATTCCATATTTATTATTCCGTTATATTAAATATTGTAGAACTTTTTCATACCTCACCATACCTACGCCACTATGTAGATCGCAACACTTCGCGAAAATTCGAAATAGCCCCTACCCTGTAAAAGTCTACCCATCCCCGCTGTAGTAAATCCTTAACTTTATCATATTACACATTTTATCATAGTTTTTTAACCCATTTTCCCCTCAATACCGTAATGCTAAATAAGCTATCCCTTTACATGTTAAAAGGAAAAATTAATTATTTATGAAATATTTTGAAATTTTAAAAACACTATATTATAAATAAATGTATGAGTTACAATGTTACAAATTTTCATGGAAAGTAGAGGTATTTTTTTCTCCGAAAATGGACTCTACATTAGGTTCAAGATCTCGTACCTTTGGCGAAAATAGTTTTAAGGGTTTGATAGTCATATGTATAACAGCGAATCTGGAACTTGCTTTTAAAGGCAGATTGCATTTTATTGTTATTGTACAGCCTTTAACAGTAAATTTGTATCCTTAGTGTTGTGTGGTTAGCTAATTTACGTGAAAATTATAAATATTTGTTAATTTTTCCATTTGTGGGATGTTAAGTGTTATACACTTCATTAACATGATGCTTAGCAAGAAGACAATTATTTATTTACAATTATTAGACTAATTTATTAATTTTTCACGTTGTATTTAAATATGTAAAACTGAAATGGAGGAACTTTTTAATGGACCAAATTCATGTGACGTCATAGTCACATGAAAAGTACAATCATGTGTTTTCAATCAATCAATTCATGCACTTCACCGTTGCCAGCTTTTATTTTTTACAGAAACTTTCTTTTAAAAAGTAAATATTTGTTAACTATGAAAACGTACACTGGGAAACAAAATGCACTTGCTTAAAAGTGCATGCATAATACAAGAGTGTTTAATTTTGAAAACCTTTTTGAAGAATCTTTATACATTAACATCTTTACCAAAAATAACCGAATTTAAAAGTACTAGTACTACGAATTTTACTAGTAGAACAACAAGTATAATGTCAGTTTTGAATTCAATTAAGAACACGTGACTGACATGAATTTAGCCCATTTGAAATGTTGCAAGTAAAATCAGTTATTAAACCCCTTCGGCTCAATCATACCATATAGGGCACCGAAGAATTAGGGTTATTTTTTTATATTGCGAGCTTTAATTTGCATTATTTGTATGGAAGTCTTTTCCCCTTTAGATAACATTTGAACACAATTATTTTTAATAGGATTCGACCTCCTTTTTATAAATTTTGTCTTAATTGAAATATTCTGATTTTACATCAGACTTTTGAGCTATTGTTTTGTTAAAAGAAATTGGTATTTATTAAGAATCATTTTTATCCCATATTTCAGATATTTATTTAATGTTTTATTATTATTTAACTCTTCTGCGTTTTCTTAATTTGTTAATTTATCAATTTAAATCAATCCTAAAATATATTTTACTTTTTGTTCTTTTCATTTTATATTTTTCCTAGAAATTTTATAAATGTTTTTTTAAAATTTCTGATGGGCTGCGAATTGGTGTTTTACCATTGCAAACCTAGTACATTCCCCGGAAGCTGGTTTCTTTTTTAGTGCGGCACCATATAGGTGGATACCAATCACCTCAAGTTATTTTGACCCCCAGTTTCCCTCCCAGAGGGAGGCTCCTGAGCTCTGACGATGCGAACATGTACTAGGATTTAATTTTGTCGAGAGCATCCTAGCCAAACAAACACTCTAGGGATCTTTTACATGCCATATAATCTTACGACATGGCCGTTGTCGATTTTCTGCATCATGAAAATCCATCGACTTGAGCCGGGGTCGACACCGCAACCTTGAGTGCCGAAGGCTAGCGACAAACCAACCACGCCACCTAGCCGGCTACTTAATAAATGCTAGTTGTATTAAATCAAAAAAAAAAGTTTTGCATTTATAGATTTTCTTTTATATGCTTTATAACAACAAATTAGTAATTTTTGATTTCTTAGCAATTATTTTCGAAGCTATCTTTAACGTTACTTAACTCTTATTTCCACTGTGCCATTTTGTTCCCCGGAGTTTGGAATGTGAATGGTAGAACTGCAGAAAACAAAATCTGCAGTCATTTAATAATGATTGTTGAGTGGTCTAAGACGGTATTAGACGAAGGTGGTGTAGAAGTTAGGAGAGTGGGGGTGCCAGCTCTGGTGTCGTCCTCGTCACTTGACCGTGGTTCAAAATTGCAAGGTTCATCGCCAATAGCCCTCGTGTCGCTTTAAGTGAGACGTTAATAAACGCTCTCTCGCTTATCCACTCGATGGTTACTTAGACCGAAATTTCTTTACCAGTGAAAAACTCTTTATCTGTTATTTTTAACATCCTATCAATAAATATTTTCTTGATTATCTTATTTTTTTTTTTTTTATTAAATACTTTCGATTGCCTATTTTCTTTGCAGAAATCTTGATAAAAAAAATAATTCCCCCACATAAATTACTAAAACGGTACATAGTATTTAATATTTGTATAGTATTTAGTACATAGTATTTAATATTAGTATAGTATTTAGTGCTTAGTATTTAATGTTAGTATAGTATTTAATGTGTTAATATATATATATATATAGTATTTAATGTTAGTATAGTATTTAATGTTAGTATAGTATTTAATGTGTTAATATATATATATATAGTATTTAATGTTAGTATAGTATTTAGTACATAGTATTTAATATTAGTATAGTATTTAGTGCTTAGTATTTAATGTTAGTATAGTATTTAATGTTAATATATATATATAGTATTTAATGTTAATATATATATATATAGTATTTAATGTTAATATATATATATAGTATTTAATGTTAGTATATTATTTATAGTACATAGTATTTAGTACAAAGTCCTTAGTAATACATATTAAGGAATTAATTAATTTACATGAGTAGTAACAAAATCAGGCAATGATTTCAAAAAATATAAATCTGAGCAATTAACAATTTTTATCTCGTAATGCGTGTGAAAAAGAATATTCTGAATATTAAAAAGAAAATAGAGATTGAAAAAAAAATAGCATTGAGATCGGGTCTTGGTTAAAATAAGTAAGATAATAAAATAATAAGATAAGAGGTAATTTCTAAAAAAAAAAAGTTTTACTTTCCTTTGATTCGTTGTTCCTTGGAATGTCACTTTTTATCTCTAAACATTATGAACATTTTTTTTAGTTTTATCTCTGAAATCTGTTTGTCCAGATTCATTTCACTTCAATTTACTTTGATAACATCTAAAATTTTTTCTTTATTTCTTATGACTCAGACTCTACATGCGTTTTAATATTATAACATATCAATGACTTATACATTACTACTGCACAAGATAGTAATTACTCTATCAACTTCTTAAGATATAATTTAAAAAGCAAGAGAGGCAAATACAAATCATGAATATTTCAAATTTTTCTATTTTCTTGAAAAGTATTTCGGAATCGGCCATGGAATATATCTGTCACATTTGTTCCCTTTCTAAGTAATGTTATCAACAATCACACGAAGAAAAGGCATTTGCATTGTTTCGACGGTTAAACAAAAACTAGTTTCCGACTTCTATCGATTCTCTACTGATCTCCTTAACTTGTGATCCTTATCTATCTTAACTACCAGTTTCTACTATGATAATGAAAATGAGAATGGTTTTTTTCCCTACTAAAAGAGTAGAGTATTAAGTAGAGCATTCAAAACAGCATCTTGATATCGTCTCGGGAAGAAAAGTAAGATGAAAAATATCGAACCCCTATTGCAGTGATACTCAACCTTTTTTATTGTTGTTGTTGCAGTACATTTTTAACAATTTCAAAATTGAGCGGCGCACTAACAATCAAATAAGTTTAAAAATTTACTTATCTGTAAGAAACTATGGAAAATAGTTTATGATAATAATTTTCAATGTTAAATAAAATAATATGCACAACAAAGACAACCAGTAGCGCACACAGAAATTTTTCAAGGGGTGGTCCGGGGTCGAAAGTTCACCATTCTTGTATTTTGCTCCTTTTGATTGTATCGATTTTCGGGAACAAAACATAGTAAAAAACTAATTACTGAATAAATAATTATAGCATTAATTAATAAAATTAATCATTAATAACAAATACTTAATTAAATTTTACGTATTATATACTTAGAATTATAATCAATCAAAAAAAATCAACCGCTTTGGGGTCCGGAGCCCCAGGACCCCCCTTGTGTGCGCCACTGAAGACAACTATATGCTTAAGGGGAGGGGTGCGGTATGTTCATAGGCACCCATGTTAAATTGCGTAAGTTAATGTATTTTTTTCTCAGAAATTACTTACTTCTTATGAATAAAAGTTTTAGAGTAGGTTATGTATACTATCAGCAAAACTTTAACGAAGGGTTTTGTCCTTTTGTTATAAAGTAAAGTAATTATATATTTTTTTAGAAAATGCCCAATTTTCCCCCCTAAAATTTAGTTTAAGGTATCCGACTACGTTCGGAACGTGATTTTGCAAAAGCGTGTAAATTGATAATATTTATGATATTTAGTGTCACTTAGAATAGAAAATGTATATAAAATTGTTTTTAGAATAGTATTACAATAACAAATTATTTAAGTACACTATTTTGACAAAAAAAATAAACGTAGAATGACCCATTTTCAAAATATTCTCCTTTTGTGAAAAATGCTTCTATTATAATAATATTTTGCCTGTATATAGCTCAGACATCTGTACAGAGGCTCAACTAGAATTTTTGAAATATATAATTTAGAAGTGGGTTTATTCATGTTTTACGACAACAGAGGGGAGCAGTTTTAAGAAAAAAACGCCAATAATTATATATATATATTTCAATTGGTGATAACTCTGAAAATAATGTGAATTTTTCAAAAATCCTAGTTCAGACTCCCTTGAGAAGTCTTTATATAAACAGAATATATTGTTATTATAGAAGCATTTTTTATAATAGGAGAACGTTTTGAAAAAAGGTGATTCGTAGCTAATTTTTTGCCAAAATATTGTATTTAAATAATTTTTTTGTCAAAATGTCCTTAAAACAACTTTATACATGTATTCTAATCTAAGTGACACTAAATATCATGAAAATTATCCATTTATGTGGGCTTTTTTAAAATCTCGGTTCCGACCGTAGTCGGATACCTTAAAAAGCTTTATCTAAAAAGGTTTGCTAGATACATGTAATTCCTCTCTATTAAAATGTGTAAACATGCAAAAAATGTGTTCACTGAAAATTTAAGGATTGTATAGTGAATAGTGTTTGTGTGAGAAAAAGGCACATAAAGTGAAAAATATTACATTTTGAGAAAACAGGCTTTAAAGCAGAAATTTGTGATTTTTGAGCATTTACTTTTTTTAATACTTTCTAGAAGTATATGAAGCATTTTCTTTACCCTCTGCTCATTCAAAAGACTCTAATCATTTTTTTCCTTCATAATTTTCAACAATTCAGCCTTTTTTTAGGATCTCAAGATGCTTTCGCTGGTCTACACGAATCCTACGAGCATCTAATTTTTTGAAGCATGACACACAGTTTTAACTTGGTTCAAAATCACAATGATTTAAGATCATTAGTTTTGCTACATGACTTACATTGAACTGTGCAATAGCCATCTTTATGCCTAATTTTATAGTTTTTATTCCACTAATGTTGATCTTGAAATCACTGACCATATGGTATTATTAATACGTGTACTCATACACTTTTGGGGATAAACCCAATGCGCTCTAATTTTTCCACTTGAACATCATAAACTTATCATCAGAAACTTATGCTAGGAGAAACACAGGTGCTCCTAACAGAGCTCACTTGATGCGCGTCAAGGAATAGCTTCGTTTAAAAAATAAATAAAAATACTTCTTACTGTATCTTATTTCCTCGTATCATATATAATTTTAAACAGAAATATTTGAATTTTTAGAAAATGTAAAAGTATGAGAAATTAATTACAAATTAATTTTAAGGTTACATTTAATTCGAAATTTTAGCCTGGTGATTTTTTTGATAGCTTTATTTATATTTCGTCGTAAAAATGATAATGCCACTCTCCATTTGTCATCTACACTTAAAAATCTCAATTTTCTCTTTTTTTTTTCTTTTTATCTTTTTAATGCTGAAGATCCGAATTCACACAAATAAGATGTACAGAATTGTGACAATATTTCAAAGTGTTTTTTTTTTTGGCTATTATAGAATAATCGCCTCTAATTTTAATCCTAAATTAATTAATTGACACTTTGGAATGTTTTGAAATTAAATCTCGATTATTACACAGAGCGAAATTAGTGTTTCCTCTTCATTCAAAGTTAGTTCATATACAGATGTTCCCGTTATCGCAAATGGAGGACAAACCCAATCAAATTTTTTTATATCCATCTATCTGTCGCAGGAAAATGATGAAATTAGGAATCTCATCAAATCCCTAAGGGAGATGATCACTTGATGGTAGATGTTAAAATAAAACGTCTCTTCAAGGTCATTTCTCTGATAAAAATAAGGGATTTGAACGAATCCTTAAAGTTGTTTCTGTGAAATGATGAAATAATATTGTTCAGAGTTTAAAAGTGTTCATTTAACAAATAGGGTGCAGTGGCGCACACAAGGGGGAGGGGGTTTCCTGGGTGTCCGGACCCCCAAAACCCTTGATTTCTTTTCCGATTGATTATAATTCTAAGTGTATAGTGCGTAAAATTTAATTAAGTATTTGTTATTAAGGATTAATTTTATTAATTAATGCTAATTATTTATTCAATAATTAGTTTTTTACTGTGTTTTCTTCTCGAAAACCGACAAAATCAAAAGGAGCATAAAACAAGAAAGGTAAACTTTCGACCCCGGAACCCCCCCCCCTTGAAAAATTCATGTGTGCGCTACTGATAGGATGCATTATTAAACGCAAAAGTAAGTAATACAACACAATAGTCAATGAAATATAAATTATTTATTCGAAACTAATTAACAGATAATTAGAAAATTAGGCTGGTAATCAATCCCTATGTTAATTCTATGGTGCCATTTTTTAAAGATATGGGGTTGATATTTAGGGGATCGATAGTACTACCTCTGTATGGTTAGGAAGTACAAGGACTCGACCCCCAGGTGTCTCCCCGTACAGCATTTTGCCAATGCAAATCTTAACTACTTCATTTTATCATTTCACTGAAACAGTTCAGGGATTTGATAAAATCACTTACTTACAACAGGGAAAAGACCTCAAAGAGACACGTTATTTTAACATCTCTCGTCAATTGATCCTATCCCTTGGGGATTTGATGAAATACCTAATTTCAACATTTCCCTGCGACATATCCATGAAAGGACAAAAATATACCACGAATACCCTTACTTTATTTCTATAAAACGGCCGAATGATTCGGTTCCGGATTTTATTATTTTTTCACTGAGTTTAATCAATAATTTTAAAAGAATTTGGCGGCACACAAAAATGCCGCGTCACAGTGTGGTTGACAACCGCTGAAGAAGAGCATTCAAAATATCATCTTGATATCGTCTCAGGAAGAAAGTTAAAATGAAAAATATCGAATACCTATTGAATTGGCTACATTCCAGCAATTCAGCCGCTTTTAGTACTTTCGTCTTTCTAGTCTCCGTACGTGTGACATTTTGTTTGTTTCTTTTATGGATATAATTGCAATCAAAAGTCATTTCATTTAATGACTCGGTGTCGAAAAGTGCTAAGGCATGTCTACTACTTTTTTACGCGTAATTTGTAGCCGCGACTCGTTGTGTAATACAGTATTCGTACTAATTGGGAGTTGTGTTTTATTGCTGCTACCGATCCGTAAGGGTCCACTATAGTTAAAATGGTTAGCAAATGATTAAATAATGATGGACTCTGCTTCCGACGTTTTTTACACGTTTCTCCTGTGAAAGTAACACTCAATTATATAAATTATATAGCTTTGCATATCTTATAATGAGTAATATTGTTTCATGTGGTAACTCTAGCATATTATTTAATTAGGAAAAAATCAAACAGCCTTGTGGCAGCATTTGTATTTTCTAATACGATTTTCTGTGTAACTGCGTGACCTTCAGTATGAAAAAAAATTAGTAAAAAAAAATGTTGTCTTATTTAAAAAACAAGGCGTGGCAGTCGGTAATATTATCTTTTTGATCATCATTTTGGAAAAAAGTCAATTGTGGGACAAAATTGAAGCTTTCCAAACTGGTTATTATACTAATAAACACTCATTGTAGTAAAAATTAGTTCTGGATTATTTGTGTTGATTTTTAATGACTGCTATACCTTTAGTTAGATAGTATTAAATAATATAATGAGGAATTCTTACAAATTTTATTTAATGTTTTCTTATAGATTTTAGTAATTGGTGTCCCTTTGAAGAAAGAAGTTTTCTCGTCTGTCATTTGTTAAAAATAAAATGAAAAACAACTTATTTAAATTATTATAGCAGTAGTTCAATGAACATAATTTAAGTTGTGTGATATTTTTAATGTGTTTTTTAAAAAATAATTGAGACAGGAATTATAATTTTCGTAAAGTGGAAAGATGAGGGGGAGGGGGACATTACAGAAATTTAAATATTTCTGTAAAAGCGGGTTTTTTTTCAACTTTAAAAATAAATTTTGAAAAATATGCAGCGTTTAATTTTGTGTCTCACAGTTTAGAATTGTAATCTGACTGCATAATTTCGCATTTAAAGTTTTTTGCCTAGATTTTTTTCCTTTCATTCTCTTCTTAGGTGTGGTGAATTTTCTGTTTTAAAATGATTTAGATTTGGAAATATTTTTAAAGGCAAGTAAATTTTATTTTATGAGTTATTTTTAAAATCACAATTTACTTAGAAAATTTTCTGTTCCTTTTTTACTGTGAGTAGTATTTTCCATTCGTCATATATGTAGAACTATGGTAATTCTACTTTTTAATAAAAATGTATGCATTTTTTTTTTCTTTTCACTATTGCTTCTTGTCCAAGTATAAAATAATATTTTGTTATATATACATTAATTAACTATTCTCTGTATGGCATACTAAAGCAGGGTGACATTCAAATTTTAAGTATATCGTAAAAAATAGAAGCACTCTAACAACTTTTGAAATTCTCATCGCAACAGAAATAAAATAGATATCACAGTTAACGGCTCAAATTAAATTAAATTTGTATGTTCAATCGTTTTATTGATTAACTTAATTTGAATAGTTAATTAACTAAATCAATTAACCAATACCCATATACTGTTAAGAAACTTACATAGTTAATTAAATTCTAAAGATATTCCCGCCACGCAGTCATTTTTTTCATAGAATTAAATGCAGAATTGTCTTAATTGATTTTTTGAGTTTCATGTCAAACCAATCATTAGTTCTAGACTACTAAGTGATCAATTCTTTAATTTTTTCCCGCACATTCATACTTTTTTTTCATTTCTTAACACAGAGCGTAGTGACTGCACTATAATTAGGATTTTTAAACTAGTATACGATCCCTTAAATCTCGGGGTTTTGTCCGATCGCATTTTCAAATTTCAATATTTCCTTTAAGTATTGGATGCAGCTGTATGCAATTTTGTTTTTAAGGGTTTTTAGAGACGATGAATCTGTTTAAAAGTTTTAATATGAAGTAGCTCATTTTTTTTCATTACTGTATTTAATAATTATTGTTTGATAATAGTATTACTTTCTTTCGGTATGTACAGGGAAAATCGTTTAACACGAAATTAAAGGAACTGAAATATTTTTTTCGTGTTAAAAAAATTTCTTATTAAAGAATATTGCAAAAGTACATATATTCAACAAAATTAAGTTTATTACAGTACATTTTATTTGCATAGATATGTATGCTTGTGTTACGTAAAAATCAAAGAAACAGCAACAAAAAAATCACAGGAACTTAATGAAATTTAATACAAAATTTTCTCAATTTTTTTTTTTTTTGAAAATCAAAACATTTATTGAGTTTTTTAAAATAATCTGGTATTTTTCTTTGCATTATCCTTTTTAGCATCAAATTGTTTGATGTCGTTCATTTTGTTATTCATTTCACCATTGGGTGAGTCAGTGAATATTAACGTTGTACTGTTCTGCTACACGATGGCCTTTGGCGACGGACCTCGTAATTTTGAGCTATGGTCAAGTGACTTTGGACGACACCTGAACTGGCACCTCCCCCTCCTAACTACCACACCACACCATTGGGAGGACGTTTGAGCTCTCTACAGATTTAACGTGCATTGCACCCTTACACGGCAGGTCTTTAGTGATACTGGGCTCGAATTCTTGACATGCCAGCCACGACCTGATACTTTGATTTCACCATTCAAATGTCTGTCGAAATAATTACACATACTTTTCATGACGTTCCTCATTTCGGATGACGTGGGAGTAGAAGCTGCATTATTCATTTCATTTTCATCGTTAGAACCTGCATCAATGATATTTTGATATATTGAACAGTTATATTTGAACATATATTTGAACAAACTCCAAAATGTCTTTATCTGCCATATTTGGTTGTGTACACACATTATCATCATCTACTGCAACGAATTCTTCCGATGGTTCAGTAGGACAGCCTAATAATACAGAAATTTTCTCAAACATTTCATTAAGTGTCCGATGTTTTCCGTATTTTGTTTATTCCCAGAGGGGATATTTTTTCGTGTCAAGCGATAATCGTTTCGTGTTAAGAGAGAAAAAATGCATGAGAATACATAGTAGTTTGTCGGGGACTGTTGCATTATTTCATGTTAAACATATTTCATTGTATGTGTTTTTTGAATTGGTGTGTGGGTGGGGGATATTGATGGACAGTGACGCACACAAGGGGGGTGTCCTAGGGGTTCGGACCCCTCCCAAAGCCCTTGATTATTTTTCCGATTGATTATAAATCTAAGTATATAGTACGTAAAATTTAATTAAGTATTTGTTATTAATGATTAATTTTATTAATTAATGCTAATTATTTATTCAATAATTAGTTTTTTACTGTTTTTGTTTCCGAAAATCGACAAAATCAAAAGGAATCTGATACAAGAATGATGAACTTGTGACCCTGGACACCCCCCTTCAAAAATTTCTGTGTGCATTACTGTTGATGTATATTATTTTGGGGTATTATTTGGTCGCATATTACTTTTATGAATGTAAAGGATCCTTAGATCAAAATAAATAAACGTCTTTCAGTTGTACTGTGCGAAATTTTTATTTTTTTATTTTTTAAAGTAATTTTCCATATGTATTGCACTATCGTAAACACACTTCTGTTTTACTTAAGCATGTAATACTGAACGTTGTATTGCACCTTTAACAATGGGCTAATAAAGATTCGTAACTTATGCTTCCTTTCCTTGGACATTGCAGCACTCCCCTCTTCCTCTCGTACGTACAAACACACACACATTCGCACACAATACCGGTATTTTGCTATCGCTTCTACTACCGCTTCCTGTGCATGTGAAATTAAAAGTCACCTTTTGTTATCAACTGCGTGTATTACGCAAGTCAAAGAGTTATTAGGTTTGGCAAAAAGAAAAGGGGAGAAGAAAAGAAAGAAAGAATGATCAAGCTTGTTTTATCTTTTGGGCAGGGTCAATCTAAGAGTTTTCGTCTTATCATTGGTTAATACTTCCTCCAAAACCTAACGGTAGATCCACCCCTCCTCCTTCGAACGGTCAGCTGATTTACCTTCGTTTATTTACTCCTTTCGATAGAATTAGGGCAGGCCCAAGGAAGGAATACGGTGTGAGTGGAAAGGAAAGAGAGAGAAAAAAGAAATAACAGTTACGAGATCTCTCGTGGCCGCAAAGAAAATCAACTTCCCAATAGGCATGGGGCTAGAGTTGGACTTTAACTTGCAAAGGAGTATTCCCCTCTGCTCGATTTCATTAATTGCAGTTTTTCTTCTGTGTCTGTAAGTTTACTTTGAAATTGGAGGAAGTAATATCCGATTGTGTGGGCTTCCACAAACCTACTTGCTCTTCGCCAAGTTCGTAATTGCAATGAAGGCTTGAATACTTTGAAGTGACTGAACTAGAGGGATTTTTCTCTTCTTCAAACCGCTCTGAATGCTGAAATGTAGATTGCAGTATTACCTGGATACCTAATTTTTTATTGCGAAATAGCATTCACGTGCAAATTATTTGTGAACTTCATCGGATAGATAAATGTTTTATGATCTAACTTTAACTACACGCCCGAGTTACCTTGTGTAGTAATACAACAAAATCGTTCAAGTTGGTGTATGTCCTAGACTTAACGCCGTTCTGTTAATATTGCATCATTTTGCTACAAATACTCTTATTTTTCATTACTGTGTAAAAATAAATGAGCATCTGCGATCTCGTTTTAGTGAAGATTCGTTCTTGCGGAAAACAAGGGAACAGTTAGTGTGTGTGTGTTTCAAAATCCATCAACTTTTTAAGACGCTGTGAAGCCAAGTATTACTTTAAAGGAATTGACTTCTACTGAGGACTTCCAATTAAAAGAAACTGTATTCGTCGTCTTTATTTCAATTGCCGAAAGCTGTGAAATTTTTCTCAAAGGAGTCTGATGTGAACTCGTTTTCAGAAGCTGCAAAACTAAAACGAAAGTGATTTCTTCCTTATCTCTTTTACTCATATACAGTGAAAACTTTTCAATGACTTTGTCTCGGAAGTGCGTTTAGAAAAAACTAATCATCGAAGTTGAGTTTTCAGAATTACGCTCCACACATTAGTAGTTTTTTAACTAAATCGAGTGAAGATAAGTGAACCATCCAAGTATATTTTTTTTAAAAGACGTGGTAGTATGATATGAACTATGCAGGTAAGTCTTTTAACTTTAATTTTCATTTTGTTTTTTTACTTTTTTAACATAATGAGCTTAATCCTGATCTTTGGTTTCGATGATATATAATTTTATTGAAGAAGGAAAGATAAAAAATCGGATTGATGGTTCTGATGCATTTTTTTTTTTTTTTTTCTTTTCGTAAAATTGTATGTGCATGCCTTATATTTATCCTCCTTAATATTATTCCTGTTCAGAAAAATTTAGTGTATTTTTTTTTTATTTTGGGGTTTCAAAACGGAACTATATAATTATCGTTTTTTGAGAACGCTTTGAAGTGAATCAGATGTCAGTTCTTTACATAGAAATATACAAATTACTTAGTTATTTTTATTATGCCCAAATTTCAACTTCTTTATTTTTGTCTAGTTATTTAATTCGTTTTTAGTTTAAGGAAAAAAAATAAGTTATTATTTAGCAATTTTGCACGATATTGCAATTTATGAATGCTCCTTTATGAAACGTTCATATTAGATTATACTTTTTTGAAACCTTGTAAAAATTTTTAAATGCATAATATAATTTTTTATTTATGTTATTTCATCGGTTTGAATGCTATCTGAATTTGTCCTCCTCCCTTTATTTTGATCTGGTTATACACCATTTGATTTTTTAATTTTAAATTTAGTTTGTTTGTATTAATGCAAACAAAAATATATATCTAAAATGGTTTTTACTATTAGACTTTTTTTTATCTTCACAAATAAGAAAGCATATTTATAAAGCTCTACAAACGATTATTATTTATAATATTCCCCTTGATAACAATAAAATATGAATATTATTTATATCTGTTTGGAAAGACTACTCCATGCATCTGTGCATTTTAGAGTTTACAAATCTGATTTCATTCATTTCTTATAAACAAAGGCTGTTTTGATTTTTTAAAAATTGTTTTAAAGCTCAAAATAATAATAATAAATCTAGGGAAATCGTTTTACTTGAAAAGTTTTCAAGCTAATTTTGTCACTTTTTAAAAACAATTTTCCGAATACTTTTCATGATAAGTAATGTATTCCACTATATTAGTCGCACGTAAGAACTAAAGGTTTACGCAAATGGTTGCATTCACGGTTTTATAATAATTGATTTTTAAAATGATACAAAAGTGCTGATTTAATTATTTTTGGTATCATATGTTACCTAAAAGTACATAAATATGTTTTTCTAATATTGAAATAAATAAAAACAGCTGTTTATTATGGTTTTAACTTATTTGAGAATAATCTAATGGATTCTCTGAAACACTGTGTATCATTTTATAGATTTTAATTCTTATACAATGTAACTAATCCCTAGAAAGGAAACTACTACGTGACTGGCTTGTGTGATTGAAATTTGAGAACATTTAGTTTGAGGGGACGAACTTATAGAATGATTAAATGCACGTTAAGTTATGTTTAGTCACTTTTTTCTCATCGTCCATAGACACGTTTTCTTGATTTTTATCTGCGAACCTACCTAAATCATATTATATTGCACAACTTTTTTAATTCCTCCGCCATTGGAATATTAAATTATTACAACGGAAAAATAAGCCTTAACTACTAGCTGACAGATCAATATTTCATGGCTAATTAAGGCTTCGCTGTCTTTATCTGTGCGGTGTAAGAAATGTAATAAATAAATTGGTTTTAGTGTTAATATTCAATAGCAATTATTTTTCTTTTACTTGCATACATTTATAACAGTTTTAAAATGTGTGGCGTTGCTATTAATCATTGCTTACTACGATTTCCTGTCCTAGAAATATCACGTGAAATTTTAGTAGGTACTTCGGGCATTCATTCATTTACAAACTAAAGAGTAAGGCATTTTTATCAACTTAATTTTGGAGCAGTGATTCTCAACCTCTGTGCCGCGGCACTTTGGTGTGCCGCCTAATTCCTGAAATGTGCCACCATTTTTTTTAAATTATTAATTATATTCTGAGAAAAAAAAAATTCCAGAGCTCAATCATTCAGCCGTTTCATAAAAATAAACTATTCATCTAATTGCTATTGATCATTTTGACAACACTAGAGGAGAGTGAATTATTCATTACTCCCCAAATTTTTTTAGGGATAAAAAAAATTGATTGGTAATGAGTAATCCATTTGTAGAAACGGATACTTCTGCATATGAATTGACTTTGATTGAAGAGGAGGAACTAATTTCCCTCTGTAATAATCGAGATTTAATTTCAAAACATTCGGCAGAGTCAATTAATTCATTTGGGATTAAAATTAGAGGCGATTATCCTGTAATAGCCAAAAAAGCTTCAAAAAATATTGTTACAATTTTTTACATCTTATTTGTGTGAATTCAGATTTTGTTTGAAAATTTTAAATGTAGATGACGAAATGAGATTGGCATTATCATTTTTACGACCCAATTCAAACGAAATGATCAAAAATCGTCAAGTTCAAATTTTGCATTAAATGTATTCTTATAATGAATCATTAAACATTTTGCTGTCTTTGTCGTACATGTTATGGAATTTAACATTGGAAATTATTACCATAAACTATTTTTCGTCGTGTATTACAGATAAGTGAAATTCAGTAAACTTATTTTATTGTTAATGGGTCGCCAAATTTTGAAATTGTTAAAAGTGTACCGCAACAAACAACAAAAGGCTAAGAATCACTGTTTTAGAGAATGTTTCTGAATCGTACGATTTGCTTCCATTTAGCGTGAAAACAACGAAATAATAAATACACCGTTTTAAGTTGACCTTATATGTTATGCTTTGATTGTTTATTAACATGGCACTTAGAAACTTCAGAGAAATATCATGGCTATTAACTCTTTATCTACCGCATTATGATTTACTGCAGTTTTTTTCATGTAACATTTTTTTAACATCACTGCATTGAAAATTAAGGGATATAAAAATTAAACAAAATACTCAACTTTGAGAAATTTAACCCGTTAGAGCTAATTAATTAATTTAAGATATTCAACTGTAAAATTAATTATATACAATGTTCACTTAAAATAAATAGTCAAATCGTTTTCTAAGGTCTTCATTAACATACAAGAAAAATAAGCCCTTAAACATTTTAACATTAACTATTTTTTCGGGACAAAAATGATAATCTTCGCAATCCACTGAAAACGTCGTCAGCTGAAAACGCAATTTCTGCTATAAAACTATTCGCCTTCCCCACTAAAATACACATCATAGAACCGTGCTGCCATATATCTTGGAAGAGTGGATTTCAAAGAATATTCCAGCTAAGTATCGTCAGAATATTCGTGAAAAATGTTTATCCTATGTAATTTAAAGTGGTACTTATAAGTACCGTCGGTAGATAAAGGGTTTTAAAGGCGGGCCTTGTTATTTTGTACCACGATAAAGTGACGAGGACCTAAAGTAGAACTCCACTTCTCCTGATGTATATACCAAATCTAACATGAGTACTTAGAGACGTATATCAACCCTGCTATATGATGAGCATTTAGTGTAATCTGGATTATAAATAACTGCAGTCACGTGCTCGCAACCTTAACTAATCGGTTACCAAGCTCACTTCATATGTTATGTAAAAATTTTTCAATGTATTTGAAGATTCTATTTCTCTTCGTTTTTTTTTAAATTTATGTTTTTTTCCCAATTGGATTTTTTATCCTTATGTTTTTTTTTTTTAAAAACTATTTTTTGTTATTTTTTCATTTTTTAAAATTAAAAATTTTCTTTTTGAATTAAAATTTTTTTTTTCATTTTAAAAACTAAAATATAACATTCCAAAAACTATTTTTTCTTTTTATTTTAAAAAAAAATATGCTATATTTTTTTTTGATTTTTTAAAATGGCATAATACCTTTTTATGTTCGTTGAAAAAATTTTTATTTAAAATAGGAGAAAAAATTTAAAAATTTAAACAAAAGTTTTTTTTTTTAAAAGGAAATTTTTTTTTAAAAATTTTTATAAAAAATATTCACTATATGGTTCAAAATTTTTTATTTTATGCGGTTTTACGTATTAAGTGCCCTTTTTTAAATTAAAATAAGCATGTTTTTAAAATTAGTATTATAAAATGAAAAAAAGAATTTCAAAAATTATTTTAGGTTTTAAAAAAATATTTAAATATTTTATAAAAAAAAAAGGGTTCAACTTATATGAGATTTTTAATATCCCCAAATAAAAATTTTTTTTTACATTTAAATTTTTGAACTTTTGGAAAAATGGTACCTAAACAAAGTGTGTTTTAAAATTTTTCCTCAAAAAATTACAAAAAAAAGAAACAAAATTTTTAAATTTTGTATTTTTAAAATGATTAATATTTTAAAGGGCAAATTTTTTAATTCAATATCAAATTTTTTATTGGTTTTTGAAAATGCCCAAAAAAAGGAGCTTTTTTTGGAATTTACGCTTTCGAACTGTACTGTTGGTACCCATAAGATAAAAGTCTTCAAAGGAAGAAAATTGTAGCGATTTTTCTAAAATCAAATGTTTTTAATTCTACATGTAAAAAATATTTTTATTCATACGTATTGCAAGAAATAACATTTTTTTCCTCATTCATTTGAAGTAGAACCTATTATTTTACCGTTTATTTCTTATATTCGATCACCTCAAAAGAGTTTATAAATTTGTTTTATTGTGTTTGTTTTTATGCTAGGTTCTTTGTTTTATAGATATGAATTAATGTACGTCTTTATAAAGGATTTGTCGAAATAATACGTCCTCTGTGATATTCATATTCACAGAAAGTACTTTTTCCGTATACTCACATAAAAATATTTCAATCATAAAACCGATACATCAAACGAGGAAAAGTGTCAAGATTTATTCATGTAACCTGTCAGTTAACATAATTTACTGTTTAGTGCTTTTTGGCATTATTAAAAATACCTCAGGGAATCGTTAAGTACGACAACCACTACTTAATCTTGATTTAGTCAGTTTTGTTTTCGTAATTTATGCCATAAAACATGGAGTGTATTGAGGTTATCCTCGAAAATTCTAGTTGATTTAGTCACAAAATTCTTTGATTTCCATTCGCGCAACCTTAAATTATCCTGTTGATTCAGGGAATAATATTATTAGTTTGAAGCACAAAAATTTCTGCCTTAACTACAGAGCTTTTGTTTTATTTTATTACTGTGATTTGAATTGTAGAAAAATTTAGTATTTTTTTTATAGCGGAATGCTAAATAGTCAGAAGGTTGAGAACTTTTACATCTGAGTCTTGTTTCAACTGGTCTCAACATTATAAAATTTGTATCACGTGTTCCTAATAGTTAAATGCCTATTTTACTAGTTAAATTTTATATCTTTTTTACCGTGTCTCATTCACTATTTTGAATAATTTTGACTCTTATTATTCATATTTATACGTTATGTACATATGAAACGGTAACGCAACTAAAAATAATACATACATAACAGTGGCGCACACAAGGGGAGAGCGGACTTCCCCATAGCCTTTCATTTTTTTATCGATTGATTATAATCCTATGTTTATAGAGTCGTAAAATTTAGTTAGGTATTTGTTATTAATAATTAATTCTATTAATTAATGCTAATTATTTATTCAACAATTAATTTTTTACTGTTTTTGATTCCCGAAAATTGACAAAATCGGAAGAATATGTTGGGCGTCGTATTGGAGCATAATACGAGATGGTGAACTTTCACAACCCTGGACCCCCTTTCTTAAAAAAATTCCTGTTTGCGCCACTGATTCACAAAAATTTCTCAGAATAATTATAAATTCTTAGAAAAGCTATGGCAGAAGTTTAAGTCGATGCATTTTTTGATCTTTTAATTTCTTGTAAAGTATATGATACATAGTTTTCTCTCTATTTTTTATACTCTTATATGTTTTTTTTTTGTTTTTGTTTACTCGGTTGCATCCTTCTGAAAAAAGTGACCTAAGTATGTGACATGTAAAAGATCCCTAGAGTGTCCGTTTGGCTTGGATGCTCTCGGCAAAATTAAATCCTGGTACAGGTTCGCATCATCAGAGCTCAGGTGCCTCCCTCTAGGGAGGAAACTGGGCGTCAAAATTACCTGCGACGATTGGTATCCGCCTATAGGGCACCGCACTAAAATACCAGGATGTGGGATGTACCAGGTCTGCAATGGTTAATGATCAATTCGCAGCCCATTAGAAATAATTTTTTAAAAATGTTTGTTTTTTTTTTTTGTTCGCTTCACAATAATTGTTCAGTTGCTGTATTTACGAAGATACGCAAAACGCGCCTCTTAATTTATAATGAAAAAACATATGTAATTTAGATAAAGTATTAAAATCAAGAAATAGAAAAAATGAATGAAACGATTAAAAGAAGGATCTAACATAACGAAAGGTAACTAGGCATCCCGGGGACGCTTCATCTTTGTTTATCAATGACGCCAAAATTCCCTTGGAAGAAAGGAAATATCGCTTGGACAATTCGGAGTCGTAAACCTCTCATTAACGGATAAAATAAGCTCCTAAGAACGAATAGCAGGTATAAAAATTTTGTATAATGTATAATATGTAAGACAGTGGGGTAACGGAGAATATTAGGGACCCCCTGCAAAGTCAGGTTTCGGGCCCCAAAATAGATCTTACAAAGAATTTCAAAACCATAACATCAAGTTTTGGTCCCCCTAGAATCCCCCCCCCGCGATGTGGGGGTGTACGTTACGCCACTGGTGAAAGGAAATGGAGGAAAAGGATGTAATAATTTATTTTAATTTATTCTCTTACTTTCATGATTTTTTAAGAAACATTTTAAGTTATTTAATTGTTTCATTATATATAAATATTGATTACAAATTTTTTCTGCACATATTTATTATTATTATTATTTGTCATTGAATTAATTTGACATTGTAGAAGCGCAACCGTTAAAATAATGGATTGTATGAAATTGTGTATTAAGCCTAAAAGTTACGGTTTCGAATTTCAGTATAAGGAAGGAAAATCGACTCAATAATAAATCAAACCGCAATTTAATATTGTTGAATATATTTCCCTGAGATGAATAATTCACCGCACATAGAATATTTCACATAGTAATTATTTCACAAGTTAAGCATTTTTACACGAGAACATTTCATAAGAGTACTTACTTACATTCTGAAAAAGATACATGCGCTGACTTTCGCCTCAAAACTTTCTCTACATAGAAGCGGTTGGCTGCAACAGCGCTGCCTAACGGTTTTTTATATGTTCACTAGAATTAGAGTTATGTTTTCGTCGTATTATTCAGCTACTCGAGAGCTATTGGCAATGAAACTCGGAATTTTGAATCATGGTCAAGTGACGAGGACGACACCTGAGCTCTGTGGCGCCTGCCTCTCCCAACTTCCTCATCACAACGGGCGGAAGTTTGAGTCTCGATATATTTAACGTGCATTGGACCCGTCTGCACGACGGGTCTTCAGCGGAACAAGACTCGAGCTCATGACATGCTTGTCACGAGTTCGTGACCTTAACCACTAGGTTACTGCGGCCACTTCTATATGTTTGCGTTTTATATAACTGTATATTACGTCTCTTATTCGAATGGGTCAAAATGCATTTAAAAAATTGATAAACATAAAAATGTAGCTTAAGATAAAGATATTTAAATTGAGATTGTGTAAGATATTTATAGTCAAATGAAATTGTTTAATTCTTTTGTTGCTTTCTAAAAAATATAATTCGTTGTATATCTTAATACATGATACCATAACTATTTACCCTTAAGTATCATTCAATTGAAATCGTTTTTCAATGTAAAAAAAAAAATCACTAAAATTTGTGACAATGAGTCTATTTCTATTGCGAAATTTCACGTCGACGCGAACCAGATTTATGCTTACTATTGAACTTACACTTAAACTTACATCCCGTATTTTGTTCATAATTAGTGCTGTTATCTTTTTAATAAAAGTAAAAATATTTTTCTTTTAAATGTGTACAGGGTTTTTTTATTAATAATTTGAAAAATATCTTGTTTGAAGTGATTGATTTTTGTAATTCAAGCGGAATGTTATGTTAAGGTGAAGAATCTCATGAGTCGAATTTGCTTACGAATTTCACTTTATTTTAACATAAACTTCAAACGGGAAGAAAAAATCTATAAGTGCTTTTCTTAATTTCTTTTTCCGCATTTAATTTTCCTTATTTGATAATTGTTTCGCTCTAAAAAATTCGAGAAACATTTCATTCTGAAGAGATCAACAACTTGTGTCTTACAGCAATTCGCTTTGAATTGTGAAAATTTATTTTAAAAAAATAGTTAAAATACTATATACTATTAAAGGAAGTTTTAAACACAAAATAATAAATACGCTATTATTTTTGCTGTAGTTTTTAAACATGTATTCTTTAAAAAAAAAAAATTTTTTTAGATATTTTAGTAACAAAGTACGAAATCTTATTTAAATTGAGAAATTGCATATTTTGTTATTAAAAGATTTTAATTCACTCCATTTGCTCCATCCGCTATATTTAAATTTTTGCGATTTAAAATTGTGCATGTCTTTTCTAAACTATTTCAAATTGTTTTTAAAAATACGTACTTTTATTACGCTTGAGTAAATTCCTTGACTTATATTCAAAGTTGACCCCGTAAATTGTACATTTTTTTCCCCTTCTGCTGGGAGATTTGATAAATTTTCATATCACTTTCGTAACTGAAAATACAGCCATTAGGTTTCAATTCATTTTTCTTTGTAAAAATGAGTGTTAAAGTTATATTTGTATAAAACAGAATATCTTTTTTTTTCATGTGCTCAATAGTTCACAATTACTTTGAGTTCTTATTATTTTTAAAATAAATATACCGGCTTAACAATCGGAAAAAATATTTCTTCTCTTTTTAATCGATCATTTCTTACGAAACTAAATTTATTCCCTACGGATTTCTTGTATTGCTTTTTCATACAATTAATCTAAGTGTAATATTGGAATATATACTACAAATATGTTTTCATATAGACAAATTATTTGTATTTGTAAAGACTGTCTCATAAAGTTTTTATATGAGAATTCGTGATGAATATTTCTATGAATCTCTAGTTTCCCCTTTCATTCAACATAACTCTTTACGCTTTTCTGCTGTGTTTACTTTTATCCCCTTAGCTGCTGTTGGCGTATATATTCGTCTGGCTCAACCGTTGTTTTAAGTGTCCCGGCCGTATATATGCGTCTTTCCGAAATACGACTATTTTCATTGTACTACTATCATTGCCGCTAATTCGAAGGCGTTGAAATGCAATAAAATGACAGGTTTATGAAGGGTTTGCTTATTTCTGCCTTTTCTTTTCGCCCTAATACACCGCATGCGCGTGCCTATGTGAAAAACGGTGGCTCTGGGGAGCGAATCGCGTACCTTTTAATCAGCAATTAAGGGGTTTTAATTTCATTTCTTTTAAAAGTAATATAAAAATAATAATAGACATAAAATGTAGGGGTTAAGGGTTTATTCTTGTACATAATTTGAATTCATTTTGAAGATCACAACTTAATATTCACTCTAGCTTCAAGTTTCTTTAGATCTCTCGGCTTTTTATGGAATATTTATCATTTAAAAACATTTTGAGTGTTTCTGTATATTTTCTTTCAAAAACTGCAATTTGAAAATTGATTTTCTTGAATTTGATAGCCATTTTCACTTTAATTGTACCATTTTGTTCAAAGTTTCTTTAATTTATAAGAGGATTCATTTAGATAATTGATTTTTCCCTTGTTTGCTTGTGAATTTTGGTTTACAGCATTAATCTTAAAATGTTTCTCGTTTGCATAGATGCCAGAAATTATGATACTTTGATGATCAGTTTTAATCTGTTGCTTATTGTTCCTTTGTGTTTGTATCCTTAATTTTACTATTTCATTAATTTTTTATATCCGTAAAGCTCTTTTAAAAAAAATCGCTTTTGCTAATATTCTTTTATCGAATTCAGCGAAGATAATAATATAAATTCCATGAAAATATTTCGATTTGCAAAGGGTAGAGAAGTTTAATGTTATTTTTCAAAATTCAAATAATAAATCTTTTTCTGTGTCGTGAGTTAACAAAATACGTAACTTTGAAAAAAAAATTAAGTTAATGATCTTACAGCTGCATTTTTTGACCGAATTTTAGATGATGGATGCTATTGTAAATATAACTAAAGTTAAAAAACTGCGGTAAATTAAGAATTTAAACCTTTTGGGCTGGATTTCTGGGAGAATCATTTTACTAATTACTCTCTCGGGTTGTTTCGCAGTAACCTAATGGTCAAGGCCACGGACTGTAATAGCCGGTTTGTCATGAGTTCGAATTCTTACTGAAGACCATGAAGACCCGTGGTGTGAAGTGGCTGATGCACTTATTATCGGTCGAGACTCAAATTTCTCCCTTTGGCGTGGTGCGGAAGTTCGCAGAGGGGAGTGCCAGCTCAGGCGTCGTCCTCGTCATTTGACCTTGGCTCAAAATTACGAGGTCAATCACAATAGCCCTAATGGCGCTTCAAAATGCGACGTTAATAAACACTCCTCTTTCACTTTGCTCGGAACAAGGAAGAAATTCTCATTTTTTTAATTTTCTTATTTTAATCTTATTCCTTAAATCGTTATTAATATTGTGTTTATGTTTTATATTATTTAATTTTATTTAAGTTTAAATTTTGTAAATCTGCTTTTTGTATACTTAATTTATCTTAACACTATATTTGTGAACTAAAATTTATGTCAGTTTTCTTAAGTTGGAATGTACATAATTTGTTTCACAAAACTTTTAAAATGATATTTGTAAATTTTTTTTAAATTACAGTTCCAATTTCAAAATTTTAAAAAATTTAATATAAAACTTTTTGAGAGTTTACTGAACCAACTTAGAAACTTTAATTGTATTATTTTCTAATTCCTCAAAAGAACCAACTGTTAATTTTTTTTTTTTTTTAATGTAGTCAAATAATATTTCGCTTTATTCAGATATGTTTAAGTACAGTTTGCTTGAAAAAAGGTATAAAAAATAGTTAAATATTATTTATTGCTGAAGCTTTATGCATCTTATGAAGCAATCTTAGCAAAAACAAAAGAATTTTGCATCGGATATCATTTTGATTTCCCTGCTCCATCATTAGCCATTTCTCAGAATCATTGCGCGGTTTGGTTTTTTAACATTACGTTTTCAAGTTCTTTCACTACTTAAATGATCATTTTTCTGTTATCTCGTACTAACTATATAGATTCTTCATAACATTTCTTTGCAGCATTACTCAATGTATACATCATCCCTCTTTATTTTTCTCTTCCCCCAATCAAAAAAAACTTTACCTTCAAACGTGCATTTTTTTTTCTTTCTGGTCCAAATCCAAATCTGATAAAAACACCATGCCTTTTTTCTTCGCTTTTTGTTTTACCAGTTCCTCTTCCTTTCCTTGCTTTTGTTTATGTCTGGCTGTGTCTGAAAAGGTGTATGTGATTCCATTTCAGTCGAAAAGAAACTTGGGGGCACTTAGTGCTCTCGTCTTTATTTGTTAATCTTCTTTTATTTTTTCCCCCTTTCCCAAACGGCTCTCCCCACACAAAATGGTGATATCAATACCTACTGTTGTTGCCGTTTTTTTTTTGAAATTAATTATGTTTCTTTTGAGTGTTATGTGGTCTTTCAATGACATAATTGTAATGTCCAGCCAGTTATTTGAGGATTTATGACATGGAACCTGGATATCTGTCTGGTGTGTTGATAACGGCACGACTGTCTACCAGTCAACTAATGCATATTCAAATCGAAGATTCGGCAAACATTTGATTGCCAGTCAAACATTGTAAAAATCTTCGTTCGAGGCTTTGTTCATGTTTCTTTATAGCTGTATGGTATAATGCTGACTTCTGCTAGTAGTTTGATGGTTTTTGAATAATTGGTCGTCATTATATTATCACCCAACCACCCATGAGTATTGGGCAAAAAAAAAAAAATGAAAGATAATGAAAGATGTCATCATCTTAATGATTAAAAGGCGGGAAATAAGCGTCTAATTTGAATTTATTTCTGGCCGTGGAAGCTCTCCAGGCTGATAACGTTGATTTAAGGTTGTGGAACCTTCGCTATTTGCTTAGGGCGGTAAAATATTTTGTTTTTGCTGAATGACCTGGAGTGCATTCATTATTTGCATTCATTTTAAATGAACGTTTTTAAAAAATTTTACTTGATAACTTAAAAGATTTTACAATTATTAATTGCTTATAACCAATAGTAATGATCGTGATAATAAATGAATGAAGGAAGGGAGGAAGGAAGAAATAGTGAACCTGCTGATAAATGATTTAAGCTGTAATTAACTCGATGAAAAATGCCATTCAAATTTTTCAATTCCGTGTTAAGGTCGGCTACACATGTTGATCGTTGCTACTGAATGAACTTTTAAGATAATTTTTATATTTATCATTCATATACGTATTCATTACTTACGATTGCGTTTCATTATTTAACTCGAAAGTGTTTTTGCCGATTTAATTTCCAATCATCAACGCATACATGGTTAATGATATCAAGCTTAGATGTGTTATAATAACATTAATGTAAACATTTATTTTTGCAACACATCGATATATTTTATTCGAGTTCGTTTTCACATTTAAACTTAATGATTTTTACCTAAATTTTAAAAAACTATGTAATTATCTAGTGAAAAACATCAATTTTTCCCATGAGAAAAAGGATGTAATTATAATTTCTTGAATGAATGTTACTAATCTATTCTGTCTTTAAATGCTTCCGATGAAATATTCTAATCAGAGTTAATAAAAGATAGAAAAATTTAATTCAAATAATTTTAATGTCATATTGAGCCTTAAAAAGTTTTTGTAATGATCGTCACTATACAATTTAATGTAGAGTATTTGATTATCTTACACAGCGCGATTTTGAAAGTGGAATATTTTTATAAATTTATATAAATCTCTAAATATATTTCAAAAATCATGTATTATTTTTACTTTAATAGTCATTTCAGATTGAACTAATATATTGTCTTATGATTTGCATATTTATGAAAAAAAATTCAAAAATAAAATTAATTTAAGTTGCTTTAAGGTATCCGACTACGTTCGGAACCATGATTTTGCAAAAGGGTATAAATGGATGATATTAATGATATTTAGCGTCTTAGATTAGAAAATGTATATAAAACTGTTTTAAGAATAGTATTCAAAAAAAATTTTTTAAAATTACAATTTTTCCAAAAAATTAATTTAGAATAACCTTTTCAAAAAAAATTTTCCTTTTGAAAAAAGCTTCTATTATAATAATATTTTGCCGTATATAGCTCAGCCTTTGTACAACCAACTAGAATTTTTTGAAAACTAACTTAAGTGGGTTTATCCATGTTTTACGACAAAGAGGGGCAAAGAAAAAAAGCCGATAATTATATTTCAAAAGGGTTTCTTAAAAAAAATGTGATTTTTTTTTAAAAAATCATGTTGAGGCGAGGTCTGAGCTATATACAGGCAAAATATTATTTAATCAAACTTTTTCCCGGGGGAAATTTTTTGAAAAAATTCTAGTTAAATTTTTCCAAAATATATTCATTTAAATAACTTTTTTTTTTCAAAATGTCCTTAAAAAAAAATACATTTTTCCCCAAACGGCACTAAATATCATGAAAATATTCATTTATGCGCCTTTTTTAAAAAATTTGGTTCCAACGGGGTCGGGGCTTAATGAATAAAGAAAAAAAGTTTTTAAAAAAATTTATCCATTACAAACATTTTCTGTGGGATTGCCCCGGCCCCACGCACAACAGTCAGCGTCCCAAACCCCTATTCCGGATGGATGGCCCTATGCTTCTTTACAAATAAAAAAACCAGTTTTTCATTTGATATAAAAATGTTTCTTAGGTTTTGTTGTTGTTGTTCATTAAAGGCTAAAAAAGAAATTCGTCTTTCAGTATTTTATTATTAAATGTTGCAACTGAATTAAATAAGGAGAAACATTGTTGGTTATAAACGAAAACTGTGAGATTGAGCTATGTTTTGAAAATCTGAATGGCATACCCCAATTTTTTTTTTATGTATTTTAATGCCGAAACACAAAATTTTTTTAACCCGTCCCTTTTTTAAAATAAATAAGTTTTTATGAATAACTTTAACCCTTTATCCCTTTAAATGATTTACTGCAGTTTTTTTTTTTTTTATTTTTGTTAATAAATTACATTAAAAATTAAAGGGTGTACATAAAATACTCAATTTTTGGGAAAATTTTAACCCTTTAAAGGACCCAATTAATCAATTTAAGATATTTAAACTGAAAATTAAAATTATATCCCTTTGTTCACTTTAAAAAAAAAAAATGTTTTCCCCCCTTTATTAACAAAAAAAAAAAAAAAAAAAAAAAAAGACAGTTCCCTTTTTTGACTTTAAACCCGTTTTTTTCGGAACAAAATGACAATTTTCCCCATTCCGCTAAAAACGCAATTTCTCCCAAAACCCCCTTCTTCGCTAAAAATACTCATCGCCCATCTTTTTTGGGTGGTTGTTTCCAAAGTATCGTCAGATTATTCTAAAAAGGGTTATTCGGGGTAATTTTAAAGTGAGTGGTATTTTTTATAAGTAAAAAAAAGGAAAACCATACTTTGTAATTCGAAATGTATTGCCTACTGACAATTTTTTAATATTTATTGCCAGCTTCTTAAAAGTATCCAACATAAATAAATTGTAATGATACTTCAAAAGATAAGCAATTAAAAATGTCGTGGATTCCCTGGAAAACTAACTAGAAGAATTTGTCAAATACGCGCGCGCGCGAAAGTGTGAAAAACAACATTAATTAGATTTAAATATAACTTTTTTTAAGTAGTGGTTTCAGGTATTAAAATCCTATCTGCGTAGTTGGATCATGTTTTTCTTGTTTATTTACTCTTCACAACAAGTTTGATGAATAAATTTTAAAATTAATTGTGGTTTCTTTTTATCGTTGCCCCAAAAAATTAAAATTTTTAATTTTTTATCGGAAAAGAACAAACCGGTTTTCCCAACTCTGTTATTCAAATTCTTAGTCTTTTTTTTTTGAAAACTTTTAGTCTTTTTTTAAAGAATTACTTTTCAAAATTAGTTTACCTTTTATTTTTCCTTTTTTGGGTTTTTTAAATAATATTTTTTGGGATTTAATTCGGGATTCCCACAAATCAAAAACATTTATCATTTTTGTGTTTCGCATAGCCTGTGGTTATAATGATAAATGGAGATTGATATTCTTTAGTCAAAAATTGAACATAACAAGCTTATTATGACTTACAATGTTAACAAACCTATGTTTAAGTGTCGTATTTGAAATATTTAAAAACCTGCCGTGGCTTGTAAAATCTTAAGTGTTTGTATATGTTTTTTACAAATTAAATCTAATATTTAGCTCAATTGCTGTTCTTAATTACTTCATTATCAATCATTTTTATGTTAATAAATATTATTAAGCTATTTTTACTAAACTTTCTATTCTGCGAAAAAAAAGCTCGTTATTTTAATAAATATATATATATATATAACTTATCATGCTACTTTATCATACTTTTGTCTTGTAAAATTACTTTTTCCTTTCAAAATATATTTCCTTTACAAATTATCATATCTCTTTACGTAATATTACAGCAAGAATACTAAGAATTTCTTCCAAAATTGGAACTACGTACCTATTAGATTGTAATTTTCACTTGCCGCAGTCTAAAATTAAACATTTCTTCTGCTTAATAACCACACCTCTCTAAATGACATTGATCTCGTATTTTCTTTTCGGGATATTTTTTCCTTCTTATTTTTACATCAACGTATCATTAAATAGTTCCTTTTGCCAAAAAAACACAAGTCATTGAAGGTATTCGATTACTTTGGAGTTTAGGTGCTTCACGATTTGCTGTGTTCATGGTCTGAATACTAATTTACTGTTCAATATTACGTTTTGATCGAAAGAAAAAAAAAGTGAGGTTATTTTTTCTTCGAATTTGAATTTATCTGCTGTACTGATTGGTTTGAATGGTTTTAGATGCACATGTGAAGAAAGGTGCTATTTATCTATGCAAATGAGTGCTATTTTTCTGTACTGGTTCTTTCACTGCTTGGTATAAGTGGCCTCCCATTCTAGTAGTGAATTCTAGTATGTTTTTAATCTTATTTTTGCTTATCAGAGTTTTTATTCGCTTTTATGTGTGAAATGAGAGCAGAGTACGTTGACAATGTTTACCATTTTTTAAATAATTTGACTTATTAGAATTACCGTAAAATCTGGCATATAATGCGCACTCTTTTTGAACACAAAAAATAAGATTGAAATTTACGGGTGCGGGTTATACGCCAGGTATATAAATGATGGCGTTAAAAGTAAAATTTAAAAAAAAAATTATAAGCTTTAAAAAAGTAGACATCTGCATAGATCGGAATATTGTTTACTTAAAAGAAATGACATACCTAATGAATTTAGAGAGTTTTAATTCTAGAAATATACTATTTTTTCAAAATCTTCTTATAATACCTCGAATAAATGACTTTAAAACACAATAGCATAACACACGTACATTTCAGGTTCCTTCGTAAATATAGGGTGCGCTATACGGTGAAAAAAACCTAAATATTAAAAAATGCAACTTGAAAGTATGGGTGCGCGTTGTACGACGGATATTTGAAGGTACTAACATATTTATGTTCACACATAACGATGAAAGAAAATTTTAATATACTGGCGACACTCAAAAATGGGCTTTTCTGGATAATAATAATTTTTATTTCGGTTGGAACAAATTTGGCATCAATATTACTATAGTCCAAATGAGTTTTTAATTTCTAAAATAGAATTTTTTTGTTCTGTATTTTTTTCCAGAATTAAATAGAGAATGTTTTCAGTTGCTTTATATTCCACAAATTTCATTCGATACGATCATTATTTCCAGTTATATCCCGGAGAAATTATTAAGGGGCGCATGGAGTGTATTTCTTTCATGCTAATTATTCCTACTGTTTTGATCGTTTTTTAACACTACGTGGTAGTCAAATTAGTATTTAAATTTATTAAACTGGTATATGGTCCCTTAAATCTCCGCAATGTCCGATCGTAAGATATTGCCTAGAATAGTTCCCATACGTATGGGGAATATGCATGCATTTTAATTTGTTACAGTTCACTTTATTTCCGGTAATTGTATTTGATTATTTGTATTTTTTGCAATAATGTTCCTCTATTTTTGTATGTTTTTAAAAAATTGGGGATAAAATAGTCCATAGAGTTTGGGGAAAAGCTTTGAAATATATTAATCAGAAATTTTTTGTCAAAAGTTTCGAGAAACGTTAATTAAACATTAAGTATTCATTTTTTGAATCTCTTAACTCAGAAACTTGCGATCAGAATTAAACGAAATTTAAATTTTAAAATAACTAGAGAGGGGGATGATACCTCTTGTCCGCGTAACGGTGGACCAACTGCCATTATATAAATTATACAACTGTTCATATTCATTGCTCAAACCATAAAACTTTAATTTACATGTATTATGTAGCTCTATTTTTTTCAGTATATTGTAAGCAAGAAAAAAATAATTAATTTCAAGTCTTCATTTTCGCATTTCAATAAATTTATTACAACATCACGATTTTTTTTTTATACATATATAGATAAAGATAAATAAGATACGCGTGAAAAAATGAATTTCAAAATGGAAAAATTCTATTTTAGATGTTAATTAATTATATAGTTATCACCTAAATTTACTTCCCTTTGTGCAAGTGTCATGTATACATATTTTGTTGGAAATTGTTAGAATGAGCTTTTTTTTATGTCTAAATACGATAATTATTTTTACATGATTAGTACAGTATACATATTGATCACTGTTCATGCTGGCGCTTGCGAGGTACCAGAGCCGTCAGCACCCCTCACCTTTTTAGAATAAGACCGCTTGGATTACCCCCTCCCCCCAGAACACCACTGGTATCTGTGTTCTCGTCCTAAAACCTCGGGCCCCCGGACAAAAAGGACAAACCTTCAGCCGCTTTCGAAGTGGCCAACAAAACAATTAAATTTTTTAAAAATGAAACTTTCAGATTGCCCAACTGTTCTTCTGAACGGCCTGCCTGCTCAATCCTCGAATGTTTTGGGGGACACCAACGGGGGTCTGGAAAAACCCCGCGGTGTTGCTGGGGGTACACCATGGACCGGTCCACTGCTGACCTCGTGCAAAAAACAACATATTGATCATTTTCAATGACAGTGAAATTGATTGTTTGTATCTTTTTATTACGAAAATATGCCTGACTCATTATAAAAACCTTCTATATTAGCAATATATTGTTGCTTTGTATTCATTTCTTGCTCATTGAGATCTTATTTATTTGTATATTTTATACTTGTAAAAACATTTAATATGTTTGTTATTCACATTTCAATAATTTATATTGAATAGTTCGTGATTTGTTATGTATATGATGCTCCAAAAAGTGTTTTTTAAGGTTACACATCAATTTTTACATCATTTAGTAAATTTCAAATATATCTAAGTACATTTTAAAATTCCAAAATGAAATATTCGCTCAATTATTTTTATAAGCTCTGTTTCATCACAACCACTTCAAAAATGTTTTCTGGGTTGTATCATATTAACATATATGTTGTCTCTTTTTGGAAACGATTCACTTGCTTACAAATGTTGATTATTGATCGTCTGATGCAGTGATTCTTGATAATGAAAAATTTAAAAAAAACTACCCAAAATTTTTAGAAAAAAGTGTTATTTTCTCGTTCATGATGGCCTAAATTTAGAAATGGGTTGAAGATTGTTTTTTTTTTCGAAACAGATTCCTTTATTGTCTTTTCTTATTATTACCTTCTTGTTTTATTTTTTCTTCCATGTAATATATGTTAGGTGTGAAGTCATTAAACTTAATTTACTCGTCTTTTGACTCTTACAAGAAAATGCCAGTGCGTTCTTAGCACACTTAGTTATAGCATCATTTTGTTTTAGACAGAAAAATAAAAAGTAATTTTCTTGCACACACCATTGTCTTCTGCGCGTTGATATTTTGTTTTGACTTCTTGCAATTGTGATGTCTCATTTTGACGAAAATTGTTGAAGAAATTCCGTATCTTAATAAAATGGAGAGATGTTAACTCCACCCCCTCCCCTCCTGATAAAAATAAAAAAAAATATTTTAAAGAAAAAGAAGTGCATTTCGTTCCTCCACGCCTTTACTGGGAAAACAATGGCAAGCTTTGAAACGTATTCATTTGTTGTTCGAAAAATAACCAAATACTGTTGAGAAACTCGTATACCTAGTAATTTTATCGTTTCTTTTAACACTAATAAGTCAGGATAATATTAGAAATGAGAGTTATTGTGTGTTAGATACACTTCGCGTGTTTCACAATTAAATCTGTACTCAATATTTAACAAGTAATACAAAAAAAAAAATTTTTAAGTCAATTCCTACTTAGATCAACGAAAAAAAGTAACCTACTTTTTTTTTAAATAGTTCAATTAATATAAAAATTATATGATGGACAGAATCACAAATTAAAAAGTGAATTTTTTTATTAATTATCATTAAAGTATCGTATTGTCATCCCAAAAAAATCTGTATGTAAAATTTCAGTTCAACTGAATGCTTTAAAAATGAGAAAAAAAAAATTTTTGAGTTTTTAAAAGTCACCAAAAATGATGTCAATCTTTATTTTTTAATTTTTTAATAATTAGTTTCATTCAATTAATTTTTAAATTTAAATATAATTGAATTATCGTATTTTTACCGAAAACAATAGTGTATAGAAAATTGCAGCTCAATTGAGCGCTTCAAAATGTGAGGGAATAAAAACCTTTTCATGTTTTGACACAAGTCGCCAAAACGGTCGCTAAGTCGCCAAAAATGATGCCAACGTAGCTGTATTTGTAATTCTTTTAATAATTAGTTTCATTTAATTAATTTTAATTAAGTATAATTAAATTATCGTATTTTTACCCAAAACAACAGTGTATAGAAAATTGCAGCTTTGTTATGCGCTTCAAAATGGGAGAATAAAACCTTTTCATGTTTTGACACAAGTCGCCAAAAATGATGCCAACGTAGCTGTATTTGTAATTCATTGAATAATTAGTTTTAATCAATTAATTTTTATTAATTATAATTAAATTACTGTATTGTTATCCAAAATAATCACGTGTATAAAATTTCAGCTCAATTGAGCGCTACAAAATGTATTTTATTAACGATTGAAAATTCCACCAAGATAAATAAATAAATAAATAGAGTGTGTGACTAATAGTAGGAATTCAAAAATTAAAGTCAATGATATTTTTGCCTTTTTGTTTTTTTTTTGTTTGTTTAGTACAGACAATGAAAAGCGTAGCAAAGACTGTTACTTAAAATTATAGGTTTGATTTTAAATCAGAAGTTTTAATTTTAGTTTTAAAGAGTTAACTCATTTTAACATTAATTTTTTTTCAGAAAAAAAATTAATTTTGAGGCATTATTTGAATTATTTTTTATTATTGATGTAAATAATTAAATGTATACGATGCTCTGTATTTGAATCATATTGTAGTATTTTAGTTATCTATGTGTTTTGTAATATTGCTTACCTTATTTGCTTTTATATCTTTTGAAGATATATAAATTTAAGAATTTCATGTGTATTTTTATTAGGTATTGGGGATATTACATTTTTCATTTCTAGCTAAAAGAAAACAAATATTTTCGTCAGTTTAATATCAGTTTTTCCAGGTTATCTTAGAAGATTACGCTTAACTTCTTAATTTCAATAAGTTTATGAAAATATTGAAAAACTACTTCCGTGTGTATTTATATTAAATAATTCAAAATCTTATTTTACTTTCTCAGCAGTTTTTTAAACGTCATTTAAATTTAAATTTCACCCAATAGCGATTTTACATTTCAAGATGTTTAAGCCTTTTTATAAGGCAACACAAAATAGAAAACTTGCATTGCAGAAAGAAAAAAAATGAGTTGAGAATTTGTATTATTATATACATTCGCTTTAGAACGTATGTTGAGAAATGTATTAAATATATTCAAGGATTCTGAGGCAGCAATTTTTTTCTCGTTATCTCCTTTGAATGAATATAAACTTTTGAAACAAACCCATGCACTTATTTACACTTCATTTCGTTGTTCTACCATTCCATTTTATAAAACTTATAATTTTATTGTTCATTTTTGTTGACACCTAAGAGGCAATTAGTCTCTTTTTTTATTGTGATAAAGCTTTACTGTTTTTAGATGAATAAATAACACAAAACTAAATAACACTTTTATAACATCCTTTCAATCTGCAAAAACAGCTACTCACAATTGAAATACCATTGAATAAAGCAAATGGGTCATGGGACAGTATTTGAGTTCCGATGTTATTATGCCAAATGATGATGTATTTTTTTCTGTATCGTGACCTTCAAGTTATGAGGTTCACACTATGCTCGCCTCATTAAAAAGTACTTAAAGCCTGCTGCGTTTGAATTTACATTTTTAGGAATCGTATATCTGATTTTGAGATATATTTTTATGTATTTATTTTGAGATTTATGCCTTTTGAAATTACGGCACAATTCAAATTTTGCATCATTATTTCAGGAGATTACCTGTTGATAGCTGCCGCAATAACTGAGTAGTCATAGTCGCGCAAGTGGGGTTCGTAATTTTCGATCTGATTTTGCCTTGAGGATCCGACTACGTTCGGAACCGTGATTTTAAAAAAGCGTATAAATGGATAATTTTCGTGATATTTAGTGTCACTTAGATTAGAATATATGTATAAAATTATTTTAAGGACGTTTTGACAAAAAAAAATTTATTTAAATACAATATTTTGGCAAAAAATGAACTTAAAATAACCTTATTTCAAAATGTTCTCCTTTTATAAAAAAATGCTTCTAAAATGATAATATTTGTGTGTGTGTGTGTGCTTATATAAAGTAAAGACTTCTCCAGAGAGTCTGAACTATTTTTTTGAAAAATTCACATTATTTTCAGAGTTACAACCCATTGAAATAATTATCGGCGTTTTTTTCTTAAAATTTCTCCCCTCTGTTGTTGTAAAACATGGGTAAAGTTATATATTTCAAAAATTCTAGTTGAGCCTCTGTACAGAGGTCTGAGCTATATACAGGCTAAATATTATTATAATAGGAGCATTTTTCACAAATGAAGAATATTTTGAAAATGGGTTATTCTATGTTCTTTTTTTGTCAACTTATTGTACTTAAATAATTTTTGATTGTAATAATATTCTTAAAATAATTTTGTATACATTTTCTAATCTAAGTGACACTAAATATCATAAATATTATCCATTTATACGCTTTTGCAAAATCATGGTTTCGAACGTAGTCGGATACCTTAAGGACCCAGGTCAAGGTAACCTGGTGGTCATGGCAACAAACTCGTGGCTTACGTTGTCGAGTCATGAGTTGTAGTCCTGATGCTACTGAAGACCTGTCATATAGTGTGTTTGATGCACGTTGAATCCGTCGTGGCTAAAATTCATCACGTTGGCGTGATGTGGAAATTAGGAGAGTGGTGTATTAGCTCAGGTATTGTGCCTTTGTCGCTTGACCGTGGTTCAAAATTACGAAGTCCGTTAACAAATTTTCAACATTTGGTATCATAACCATAAATCTTCTGTTAGTAGTGACCAGTCCCCTCCTCCCTCTTTTTTCTTTCTTTTTTTTTTTTTTTTTTTTTTTTTTTGTTTTGGAGATTGGCAACCGCTCTGAAGCTCCTCCCTAGGAAAAGCTAGTAAAGTTTTCTCACGATATTCCAGAATTCAGGACAAATAGCAGCTATGTCTTTCTAAAGCCTAACTTGCTTGTATCCGTTTCTAAACTTTACTTTAAGATCTTCATTAGTGCTTATTCCAATCAGTTCCTATTGTAATATGAAACTTTTTATGTCAATGTCACCATGTGAATTGAGTGTCCGTTTTGGTATTGCCATCGTCAAAGCATTCTCAAACCTAGTGTCAAAATCTGAATAAAGGGCATTTAAAGGCCGAACGTTGATTAAAACGTCCTGACTTTGTGACAAATTGAGTAAATTCCCGACCTCCAATATTATACTGCTTTAGCTTAATTCTGGAAAAAAACGCTGAAATGATCCTTGTTTTAATAAAAATTTATGCTGTCACCTTATAACTGCTAATGAACCTCTTTAAGGTATCCGACTACGTTCGGAACCGTGATTTTAAAAAAGCGTATAAATGGATAATTTTTCATGATATTTAGTGTCACTCAGATTAGAATACATGCATAAAAATTTTTAAGGACACATTTTGACAAAAAAAAATTATTTAAATACAATATTTTGGCAAAAAATTTACTTAGAATAATCTTTTTTCCAAATGTTCTCCTTTTGTGAAAAATGCTTCTATTATAATAATATTTTGCCTGTATATAGTTCAGACTTCTCTACAGAGGCTCAACTAGAATTTTTGAAAAATTCACATTATTTTTAGATTTACAGCCCATTGAAATAATTATCGGCGGTTTTTTTCTTAAAATTGCTTCCCTCTGTTGTCGTAAAATATGGATAAACCCACTTCTAAGTTATATATTTTGAAAATTGTAGTTGAGCCTCTGTACAGAGGTCTGAGCTATATACAGGCAAAATATTATTAAAATAGAAGCATTTTCAAAAAAAGGGGAAACATTTAAAAAAAAAGATTGTTCTAAGTTAATTTTTGCCAAAATATTGTATTTAAACAATTTCTTTTTCAAAATGTCCTTAAAACAATATTATACATTTATTCTAATCTAAGTGACGCTAACTATCATGAAAATTATCCATTTATGTGCTTTTGCAAAATCATGGTTCCGAATGTAGTCGGATACCTTAAATTATTAAATATAAATGTGTTAAATAGGTAAAATCTGGTTTCCATTTGATTAAATTTTCTTTTAAAATTAAATTCACGATCTGGTCTAAAGAGAGCCACTATCGTAGATCCCCATTTGCACCTCATGGACACAAAAATTATTTTTTTCTCTTACGTAAACCCCTTGCAAGTCGTCATAGACCCCTGGGGGTTTATATAGATCGCTTTGGAAACCACTGCTTTTGAGTTTGAAGTTAATAAACATGCATTCATTCTCCAGTAAGTTCCATCTTGTAACTATGCTGATGCTGGTTAAACCTTCATCTGGCCTTGCTGTAGAGATAGGAGAGTGAGTTGTGACTCGGTCACAATCTCACTATACCGTGTTCAAAATTACGAGGTCCGTTTCCAGTTGTATCGCTTTACTACTACATGCGACATTAAAAAATTATTAACTAATCATTTTCAACTAACAGGGGTGACCGCGGTAGCCGAGTGGGTAGGTATCGGATCGTGGCTTGCCTTGTCACGAGTTCGAGCCCAATACCATTAAAGACCCGCCGTGTAGGGCAGCGATGCACGTTAAATCTGTCGACAGCTGAAACGTCCCGTTGGTGTGGGTGGTGTTAGAGAGAGGGGTGCCAGCTCAGGTGACGTCCACGTCACTTGACCATGGTTCAAAATTACGTGGTCCGTCGCCAAAAGCCCTCGAGTAGCTGAACAGTGCGACGTTAATATTCAATCAATTCAACTAACAGGGATCTATCAAATACGGGTGCTTTGTTTTGTGTTCTTTTCAAAAAATTTCAAACTTTTGAAATTTTGCAATTTTATTAGATTTTTTATGTTTTGTATTGAAAAATTTTTTATTTCGTAATTATTAACTTGGATTAAAATATTATTCCATATTTTATTTGATTACTATGTTCATCCTTTGAATGTAGCTGAGAATTATGAATTTCATCCCCAATATCCAATTGTTTACTTCTAGTGCAACATTAAAGATACAAAAGGAAATCCTTTATATCTATTCCTGTTTAAGCTGCTCTGAATCGGACTGATGTTATTTAAATTTGTTCTCTGTCTTTTTAAATACTCTACCAAGAAATTTTTATATAATACTTTATTTGTGAAATTTCATTATACGTTATTTTACAAACTAAAATGTTTCATGTTAACCATTTGTACTGGAATACATTTGAAGTGAAAGGAGTAAGAAGGGATTGATTTTCTGGTAAAGATATCCATTTGAAATATTTATTGGAGCAGTAATGCTCTGAAAGTAAATATGTTTGCAGCTGCTGTTGAAAGTTCTCTTCGTTTCATTTAATCGCAACATCCGTAACTGAAAAAGTCTACTTTTTTTCTTTTTATGTTACTTTTTCACTACATATAGGTTTCTCTTATAATGTAGCGAAATAAAAGCCTTAATTATACAGATCGCGTCTCACTTTTGATCTGAATATAGGTTGAACGCATTGGGTCATTCTGTCGGCTCCTTGTCAACTGTATTCCTCAAAAGCTGAGATCTGAGAAGTTCGAACAAGGCCTGAGCAGAAGAGCACTGCAACTAATGCATATGTAAATCAAAACACCTTGTTTTGCATAAGGCGAAAAAGAAAGCAGAATTTTTTCCACCATTCACTATATGCTTTTCTTTCACACCTTTTTCTATATTGCCAGAGGCCTCCTGGCCCACTCTGTCTACCCGAATAATTATGTTAATTTTTGAAATAATGAAATCGGGCGATCATGTTTCTCTATAATTACACTTCTGCATGGAAATCAAAAAAGGGACAAAAAAAAGATGACTGTGCAAAGAAAGTGGAAGAAATAAACAAATCCATTGATGGTAACGTTGCATGACGTAAATTGGAAAACTTCTAAACCTTCAGTTTGGACTTTAATTGATATGTGAAAGCTCTGATTAATTTCACTGCATGCAATGCAGTCGATATTGATCACTTAATTACGCTTTAACTTGCAGCTGTCGGAAAAATCTGGGACTTAAACGATTCTCTAATTGATGATGAAAATTAAATTAGTTATGAGAAATCAAAAGAATTTAGGTTTGGCGAGTTGCAATTTAATTTTCGAACGTTTCCTCTCTTAAATCTTAAGGTATTCGACTACGTTCGGAACCGTGATTTTACAAAAGCGTATAAATGGATAATATTTATGATATTTAGTGTCCCTTAGATTAGAAAATGTATATAAAATTATTTTAAGAATAGTATTACAGTAAAAAATTATTTAAGTACAATAATTTGACAAAAAATGGACATAGAATGACCCATTTTCAAAATATCCTCCTTTTGTGAAAAATGCTTCTATTATAATAATATTTTGCCTGTACATAGCTCAGACCTTTTTACAGAGGCTCAACTAGAATTTTTGAAATGTATAAATTAGAAGTGGGTTTATCCATATTTTACAACAACAGAGGGGATAAATTTTAAGAAAAAAAAACGCCGATAATTATTTCAAATGGTTGTAACTCTGAAAATAATGTGAATTTTTCAAAAATCATAGTTGAGCCTCTATACAGAGGTCTGAGCTATATATAGGCAAAATATTATTGTAATAGAACATTTTTCACAAAAAGAACAGAAAAAGGTTGTTCTAAGTTAATTTTTTCCAAAATATTGTATTTAAATAAATTTTTCATCAAATATGTCCTTAAAACAATTTTATAAATGTATTCTAATCTAAGTGACACTAAATATCATGAAAATTATCCATTTATGCGCCTTTTTAAAATCACGGTTCCGAACGTAGTCGGAAACCTTAAACGCTGTGTTATAAATCTGCTATTATTTTGAAATTTGTTTGTTAAATATTCTGAATATTGCAATCAATACATTTAACATATAATGTTACTAAAATATTCTGATAGCTAAATATGCTTTTGTAACAGTTTATTGTATTTCTTAAAGTATCTAAAAATTTTTACATTCACGTTATACAAGCCGCAATCTTAAGGAATAAATATTATTTTTAAAACAGCATAATTTTTTAATTATTTTGAATATTTTATTTATCTCTGTATTTTTAATATTTTGAGGGGAATAAATGTTCTTAGAATACTGCTTTATCTTGTTTAAGAAACTGTGTTTCGTGTATCTAAGAATTTTCAGTTAAATCACTCTCAATGCATTGTTCTTTGTTATTAAAAACCCAAGTTTTTAGATTTGTTTTAAAATATTACAACAGTCTATGTCAAAAATTAAAAACAAGCTTCACACTTACCAACAAATTCAACAAATTTTATGCAGTTTCTGTGAATTGCTTAGTAGTGTTTAAATTTTGGTAAAGAAATCTAAATGTAAATTTCTGTTCCATTTAAAACTTCTTTACTCGTGAAAACAAGTATAGAAATCCAGCGATCCCTCTTCCCCTCCCCATGAGTTTACAATTTTTCTTAAGTTTCTTATTACATTAGAAATTTTTGAAGGCCTTTTTTCAGATTTACACTAAAGAAAATATTCGTAAATTTTGCACATTTCTTGATTTTAAATCTAAACAAAACATCGGGAATACTTAATTATGTATCATTGTATGTTTTTGTAAATGCAAATTAAACAAGTAGGCTTTTGCATAATACTTAAACGAAAACTAAGTAAATTATGAAAATGATTTCTCTAACAACATTATTATAATATAAATATATCTAAAATGCGTATATTACTTGCTTTTATTCCAGCTTCTCTAAATCATCCATCACTGTCTTGTTCTTTTCGAAACATGTCTACTTCCGTGAAGCGAAGAGGGATAAAAAAATAGATTCCGCAAAATAGATTTCCCATTTTAAAACAATCGATCATTGTACTTTTTTTTTATTTTTCGAATTTAACATTTGGCATCACTTATAGCCCCCCTTCCCTTGTGGTGTCAAATGGACCGCGGCTAGATAACATGGTGCATTGTTTTATTTTCCACGCTGTTGGAAGTGACTCATGTGTATCCAAATGAAACTTTTAACTAGAATGTATCCTGGTGGGAATATGGATTTCTCAAAGAGAGACATCAATCAGTTTGTGTATACTTATCTGTCTTTTTACCCTCTGCTTAGGCCACATGTTGTTTTAGGTAGAAAGGTAATTAGAAGTCGAAGCAGACAAATGATATCGGTTCCTGTTTTTGTTTTTTTTTAGTTAGTTTTGTCTATTCAGCTAGACTATCAATTAGTTTCCGCTAACCGACTAGTTTAGTTTTATTGTTATTTTACTAAAATTGTTGTTTGCACGAGTGAAATTTTCTTCTTTAGATTGATAGATACCTTGTGGCCTCAAGGGAATTTCTTCCCTTGAACCTCTATAATGATCTTATATAATCTCTTTTATCATGGTCTATCATCTAAATATAATAGTCTATTTATACTATGACATGTTTCGAGATATAGATCTGAAGGAGAGAAGGTTCGTTCTGGGTACCTTCCGTTCCGAACGCAAGTACGTAACCAATCACGCCAAAACGATCGTCAACGCGTGATGTTGGTACTAGTTCATATAGATTTCACACCGTCACATACTCCCCCGCCAGTGTTTCGGCGAATAGGCGAACAACGATACCATATTCGTGGCGAGTATGTAAGCAGTTGCGTCACTTGGTGGGTTGCGTCATTCGTGCGAGGCTTTGAGAATTGCGTCATTTGTGTGAGACGACTTGAGAATTGCGTCATTTGTGTGACGTGGTTTGATTGCGTCATTTGTGTGAAACGACTTTTTGAGAATTGCGTCAATGTTTGACGGCTTAGTTGCTTGTGCGGTGGATAGAAGGCGCCACGACTGCGGCGCGTGAAGGGTGCGGTTCCTTTGCACCGCCAGGGTCACCGATGAAGGAGAGAAGGTTCGTTCTAGGTACCTTCCGCTCCGAAAGCAAGTACGTAACCAATCACGCCAAAACGATCGTCAACGCGTGATGTTGGTACTAGTTCATATAGATATCGCATCGCCACAGATCTTTAGAGTAATTGAAAAAGAATAATCCGAAGGTAATTCATTATCAAATAAATAAAAATTTAAAATTTTGGGAGATAATTAAAGTATTATGCATCACAATGTATATTTCTCCTCCTCATGATAACTTTATAATATTAGGTTTTACATCACCACAAGAAAGGCGATATGGGCCTGTTTTCTGGTGTTGTGGAATCTTACTTCTTAAAGCCCTTTTCCTGTTTAAAGTATGATTCTGATCGAATACATTTCCAACCTAAGCTATTGCCCAGGGTGAAAAAAGATCAGATATACCAGAATTTACTAGACAAATGGCTCTGGAGGCAGTTCATGACATCCCTCATTCGGCATTAAAAGTCTATACCGATGACTGCGTGGGCGACGGTGGTATATCTGGAAGCGGCGTGCACATTGAGACACCTGATGGTACATTTGACATTAAGATCAGAAATTATTACTGCTGTTCTGTTTTTAGGTCTGAACTTATTGCTATTTATAAAGGACTGTAATTCATTGACATGGCTTCTGAACTTGTCTTCAATCCTAACGGACAGTCGTACTTTATACAGCACCTTTCTCATTGTACAACTGTTGGGGATATGACGTCTGAATATTATGTATCTTGAAGTTCGGCTTTCTTTTAGACACCTATATATTTTTAATGGGTACAATCCTAAATTTGAAATACTTTTTAGCTATAGAAAAAACAGTTGTGTTTGACCCAAAATCCATGTAGTGATATTGAACTGAAAAAAGAGTCTAATATAGGGTAATCATCTGGGTCACACACCGTGACTGTGTACTGGACATGAGGCAATGGAGACGTTTCCATTCCTGCAGCAAGACAGTTTTTAGCTGCGGAATAGATTCAACTGCAAGTAGATCGCAATTAAATTATATGTGAAAGACTGGGCAACTGTGAACCATGAAACGAGCACCAGTTGCAACATACAGCTCATGTGTCGCCGCACTGAAAGTGCCAAATAATCCTCATTCGTCGTTGTGGATCTTGTTCTCGTCGCCTGGATATAATTCCAGTATTTAGAAACTTTCCACTAATTGTCAAACAACACTGAGCCGTTATACATTGAGCTCTGAAGCCACTTGCGCTTTTTATTTACCTGCCTGTAGTCTACCGATAATTCTCCATCTCGTTCCTTATTTCGTTCTGTGACATTCATGGCTACTCATTTCGCCCTAGTGTCTTACAAAAATTTACCCAACTTTTGTGAGAACACGGTGAATGTCGTGGAAGGGTACGGACACACAAAACGCTTGAAACCCCGCTCTTGTAAACTCCTTCTCAGCTCCGCAATCACGCTTGTTAGTGCTTACTTGTTTAACTCTGAACATTTGCCTAATTCTTATGTGGCACATTTAGTACATTTGGATCGGTATTTTTCGTAAAAACAAACAATTGTCAATTGTCTTTGCACATGAATGTATATAATAGAATTTGTTTTTGTAGATTTTAACGGGTTGTCTATTTTTTATTTCAGTGAACCTGCAATTTTTACTATTGCTGTTTATTCTGTTTTTGACTACAGATTTACATCTTTTATTTTACGTTTCTACTGTGTTTCTTTTTTTAAAAAACTTTATTTCACTCTAGCATATGTATCCCGTTTCACTTCTTTATACAACCAAGAGCAATTACTTTATGACCACACGTTTAATATGTACCAAGACCACTTTTTGTCCTCAAAATCGCCCCCCACCCTGGCGGCGAATCATTGACACGATAAGATGCTGATAGGTAGTTTGTTGTATCTGATACCAGGCACTCAGCAATTGGTCTTGCAACTCCTGCACATTGCGAGGTGGTAACGTGACAGAGCACAAATTTGGTTTTCCATATGCTACTTCAAATGCTTCTTCCAATTTATGTTAAGTGGATTTGAAGGTCGAGACATGACTTAAAATTCCCCAGAATAGTCCTGGAACCGCTTTCTATCGATTCGGCCTTTAGGACATGGTGTGTATTATCCTGTTGGTAAACGCCATCACCCTCTGGAACACTATTGCCATGAAGGGGAGCACCTGGTCTGCAATGATGTTCACATCGCGCTTAGATATCAGGGATCGTTCGTTCTATATGGATAATCGATCATAAAGTGTCTTAGAAAATATCACCCACACCGTATTACCGCCACCTTGTATCCGGTCAATTGTACACCCATGTGCCAGGTTTTATGTTGGAAATTGTTTTCTTGGAGAATTTTTTATCGCACTCCTCTGTAAATGCGTTTGACCAGAGAACGTTGTTTGTCGGACCAGGTGACTTTCTAGAATTCTATGGTCCAATGGTGATATTTCATGTCCCATTGCAAGTGCTGTTGATGACGTGCCATCTGCGCAGAGTCGCAATTTGGACGTCGGCTGTGTAGGCCAATATGCAATAAAGTACGCCGCAGCGCTGTATGCTGAGACATATATACTGCCTGGGTCGCCACTATTGTAACTGCTGGTGATATCGGCTGCTGTAGGGCTACGGACCTGGCAAAAAATGCGCTATAGTCTTCGCTCTCCTCTGGGTCAATGTGCCGTCGCCGGCAACTTCTGACCAATGACTTGTCATTTCATCATTCATACATTTCTTTTGATTGGTACTGATAAGTATGTCAGCAGCCAATTAATTGTACCATTCCTGAAATCGATGTTGCCATACATCAGTCAATAACAATTTAAACTTAGTTGGAATCTGATACAAATAAGCTGCTTTTCCCATTTTATCGCATAACACTTTATGTATAAAGAAATGTGCATGGATGATTAATATATTTCAACATCAACCTTTCTTGCTCTGTAGTTTTGTCTCTGAGCGAGTTCATTACTGTAGATGAGGGATGGACATAATGTAATGACTCTGGTGTATAGATGTATAATATAATTATTCAGCTATAAGACTTGCTTGTTTTTTGAATTGCTTGATATTCATTTTTTGTTTATTTCATTACAGGGATTATTTCGAAATAAATAATTTTCTTAGTTCTATTGAACTTTAGAATAGTGTTTTATTTTGATTATTATTATTTTTAATGAATGGAATTTTTTTTTTTTTTTTGTTATTACTAATAGCGTTTTATGTTTTATTTCATTATAAGTTTCGTACTAAACCTACAAAAAAAAATATCATTAATGGAAAGTTTTTAATTTACTATAAAATTGTTAGTGAAAAAAAGAAAATTTGGATTGATTAACAATAACAAATAACTTTATTTTTCTAAAAATTATTAAATTAAAAATATAACTTGTATAGCATTTGCTGGAAGACGCTTTTATTGTTACTTTTTTTTATTGTATGCATTTCGTAATGAAATAATTCCTTACCGTGAACTATATTTCTTATTCTGGGTTTTTTTTAATATTTTTTATTTATGTTTATTGACTGATTCAGCTTGGTTTTCTATTTTGTATAATTACTTTAGCTAAAAACATAGGGGTTTTTTTATATATATAAACTTGTATTTTGCTACGTTTGATATATTTTTTATCCTATTCAATGGATCGATATTTTCTTGATTTCTTCAAGTAACTATTACCTCTTGATTATAATAGCAGGAATACTTGATGAATATCCCTTGATGAGGCATTCAGTGTCCATTGATTATCTTCCTTTGAATTCCTAATCATCAAATTACTTCTCGCAAAGTAGTAGATTATATCTAAATGAAATAACATGTACGTGGCTTGAATCTTATATTTTACAAATAACTGGTAATTTGGTTAGAAATGATATAATCTTGGCTTTTCCGGTGGCAATTACGAAGATGTCAATTAATATCTCATTATGATATTAAGCCGATGAGTGATGTTATTTGTGCATTACGTTTTTTTTTTTTCACTAGTGGAATCGAATTTCGATAATTATTTGTAAGTACAATATAATTATATTGAGTGGGAGGGAAGTGAGAGAGAGATGGGTGTTAGAGTGTTTTGAGAATTTGTTTGCCGTGTTATATGCAGTAATACCCCGAACTTACGCGATAAGTGGGGCTGAATGATAAACCCTCAAGGATAATTTCCCATATAAATACAATAAATTTTTTTGGTTTGGGCCGGGGAGCGAAAAAACAATTTTTTAGAACAAAGTTTTAAAATTTGGGGGACACAAATAAAAATCGCCAAATGATTATTTTGATATTAAAGAGGAAAAAATAAAAAGAGTTGGTCGGGAATTTTTTCTTTCACAAAAAAATTGACCTATATTTTTTTTTGCGGAAAAAAACATTTATGGGAAAAAAATTTTTAGTTCTCATTCAACGGAAGTTATTTGGATGGGAAAGGGTTTTATTTTTCAAAACATGTGAAAAAATCCTTTCACAAATTTTTATCATTTTTAATACCCCTTTTAAAGGGTTATTTTAAAAATTTAAATTTTGTGAAAACTCATTCTAAAAATATGTTATACATTTTTTTTTTTCCAAAACAAATGAAAGATTAAAAAAATTACATTTTTTAAAATTTCCTTTATTTAAAAATTAATTTTTTCTATAAAAATAATAATTCTTTTTTAATTTTTTTAAAAAAATTAAACATACTTTTGAAACCTAATTGATCGAACTCTTATATTTTGCTTAAGTATAAATGAATTGGAACACACTTAACTCTAATGTCAAGGTAGAAGTCACACACTATATCTTTGAGAATTTAATTTCAAAAATTATTTTGGAAAAAAAAAAATAAATTTAGGAAATTTAAACAAAAGAAAGTTATGTTTCAATTTTATTGTTAACCGATACCCGTCAGATAAAAATTTTTAGAATGTTAAATTAATACATTGTTCCTTTTTTTTTTAAGCCCATATTCTTTTATATACTTAAAGGTACTTTTTATATCATTACAAACTGAACTCCAAAAATAAACTAGTATACTTAACCCTTAATTGTATTTTTTTCTTCTACTGTATTTTGGCATGATTCACAGTAAAAATAAATTGTTTTTTTTACCTCACGTGTTAGTCCATATTCGGTTACAGTTTTCACCCTTTTTTTTTATCAGCTTTCAGTTATTTTTAAAGCTATTTAGGTAATTATCAAGATAAGCACAAGAGTTTTGTTTAATTAAATATCGTAACGTAGAATTTTTTTGGGTTATTTGGGTTTTTAAAGGCCCTTTACTTTAAGATCCAAAAGTAAACCCAATGAACCCCCAATTTTAAAAATTTAAAGTGAATAATTAGAGAAGTCTCAAAATGAAAAATTGAAATCTCTTACTCTTAATCTGTTTGATCAACTTTGAATGATTACTTTCAACATGTTTCTGACGTCATAATTTTTCTTTTTCTAATGTACTTTTTTTATGTTCAGTTTAAATGATTAATATTAATCAATAACATGATTCTTTAATTACATAATTTTCTTTCTGTTTAATGAAAGGGATCATGTTGTAAATATTGTCATAAAAGAGTCCACCCATTTTCAACGATATTGCTTTGGTAGGATTGCCTACAGGTAAATGTTGTTAATTGGCTTTTTTTTTTTTAATTTCCACTCTCACTCATTAACTATTTAAAAAAAAGGGAAAAAAGTACTTGTGTGGAAATTTTTCTGAAGACTATGCACTTTAAGTTCAAATGCAAAATAATATACTATTTCTTTACTTTAGTGTAGAATTTCCTAATTATTTTATCATTGGCTATGTTTCAATTTCTCGTTAAAGTAATTTCTGCTTCCATTTTTCTTTCTTCTTATACATTATTTTAACATTTAATTGGACAAAAGGGTATTGCACATCACCTTATTATTGTATATCATTTTTCACATTATTCAGCTGTTTTATTACAAAAAAAAATTAAAAAAAAGAATTCTACACTTTATTTTTTCTTAATTTTATTTTTCGAAATTCGTTTTTTCTTTCCAAAAATTATTTTATGTTTCAATATTTCATCTGTATTTGAATTCTTAATTCCAGAAAAACAATGGATATGAGTGTACCTTGTAAAATTATTGAACTATCCCCCAAAAGTTAATTGAAAATATCCACGTACAGTTTTAGATCTTAGTGTTACCAAATTCATATTTTTGACGCAAAATTTGTTTATGTTACGTTTTTTAGTTTCCTTATCTTTTAAAAAAATATTCCTCTTATTTTACTTTATTGTATTCTTTTCATAGCCTATAATGTATTGTTAATTAAAATTGTATCTGATATCCTTTATGAACATAGATTTTAGATGTATTACATTTCACAGTTAGTCAAGATTTTGCGTGTTACTTTAATCACAGTTAACCCCATTAGTATTTTAAAAAAGAAATGCCTTGGGCTATATATGAATGTGCGTGTGCATTTTACTACAGCAAAGAAAATGAGCCAAATCAAGAGGCTCATATGAATATCCGGACGTAAGGCATGAATATCTTAATCATGCCTTCTGTCCGGAAGAGAATGTTAATTGGCTTTTTTCCAATCATAATCTCTCCTAAAACAATAGAAATTCGTTATGCAAATCTAAATAGAACACTTGCAAAGAAAACAAATTCTTGATTTTCTTTCCTTTGACACTTTCAAAGACGAATTGTGTTCAATTTTTCCTCTCTGATTACAGTGTTCTGAAGACACATTTTTGTAATGGCTATCAAACGCAAGCTCAAACCCTTATTGTGTACGAGCTCCTGGAATTTTTTTTCTGAAAATTTATTGTGTAAGTTAATAAAAGTTAAACTCAATCATGAGTTATACGACATTGTAACTAGGGTACTACATTCAGCTAGTAAATAAATGAATTTCAGCATTGTACTATTTCTATAGCAAGAAGTGTAATTTAAATTCTGCATAGTATATTTCACGGTAAAAATTTTTCTTGGGAAAAAAAACTTTTTGAAAAGAGTTTTTTAAAATGTTATTGGGTAATAAAGTTTGAATATATTTTACAATAAAGTTAAATTAATGGTAAAACTAATCATTATATGCGTTTGAATGCCTGGAAAAAAAGGCTCTTTGAAAATTCAGAAATATGATCATGGTTTTTTATACTTAAAAGAATTAATTGAATTGGAACACTTTTTCTGTATACTGAGATCTTTTACTGGCCTAAAAAACTGAATACGTTTTCGGTAGGATTTTCTCTTCGTATAAAGCGGCTTGTCAAAAATTGTTACTTATGTTGGCTAGATTGTTACATTGTTATTTTCCTATATTCAGTTAAGGCTGTTTCAGATTTCGCCATCGATGGGGCCGACCGTTTTCGGATGCATTCATCATTTTGAGTAATGGTTTCCAGTCAAACATTTCCGAAAAGTTAAGGGAAAAAAAACATTCTGTATTTTTTTCTTGAACTTATGTCAGTGCAATTCTTTTTATATGCGTGACAGCGGCTAAGTCAGAAAACTGACAAGTGAATTTTTTCTTTGGGGATTTAAATCGGAAATATTCATGTTCGCTTTAAATAATAAACTTGTCGACATTTTTGCAACGTTATAAGATTGCTGTGAGCATTCACAACTATTTTACAATCATACAATGAAATAACTTCATTGTTAACCTTTGCTTTGAAAGAGTTGTAAATATTTCTTTGCTTGCTTCCAGAACCACTGGAGAAAGGCATTCTTGCAGGAAGCAAAATAATTTATTTTATCAAAATATGTATCCAGTGATTAATGTACTGAAAATTCATCGCTTACGATTCTAGAGTTCTGATTCTGTTTTAAAACTGTCTTCCAGAATGATACGATTATTGCGTTTTAAATGCAACTGAAATCCACGCATGTATTATATGAAAGATTACAGAATGAGAGAGATATCAATATTTTTGTTATTGATGGTAATTTCTGTCGCCTGCAGACATATTTTCAATAAGTAAAACGCTTCTGGACCTTGAAAATGTACCCACCTAGCTTTAAATAAATGCGGTTTTGATCTTTCTTTTTTTCTTAAAAAATAAATAAATAAATTTTTCTTGACCGCAATATAGTTACATTGATTACTATTATTTTAACTTTAATTATTTCTAGTTTGTTTTCAGTTTTTCAGTACTTGGGTAACCAATAATTGTTTCGCTTTTCCTTTAGTTGTTTGTTAAAAAAGCATTTATTGTTTATTTTTCTTGGGAAGTAATGTTTAGCGTTTACCAAAGATTTTCGAATCGTATTATATTACAATGTTTCTCTCTATCTCTCTATCCTTTGTATTATAAAAAAATTTAAAATTATCAATAAATCTATTGTGTTGTTATTCTGAGAAAAATTTACTTTTTATCTTTTCCAGAGAATTAAAGTTTGATTTTAGATTTCAACCATCAAAGATCATGTATTATTTTGTACATAAATATTCTAAAATTATTTTTTAATATAAAATGAGAAATTCTTTTATTCAGTTGCTTTCCTTGTAATTTGAGATGCCTTAATAAAAAAAGGTATTTCTTGGAGAATGCGAAAATTAACTTATAATTATTTTAACACGTTAATTTGTAAAAGTTGTCAAAAAATTATCGACGTTAAAAAAAATGTTTCATAAAAGACTGTTTTTGATATTGTCGTGATTAATATTAACTTGAGATAAATAATGGGCGTCGTAATTGTAGATCATGATTAAGCGACGAAGAAGACACCTGTATTTCAATCTTCTAATTTCTTCGCAATACCACCAGCGATTTCGAACTTCTAAATTTAATCTGAACGATATTTTTTCCCCCCGAAGTGGCAGGTTTTTTTAAACAAAATAAATTGAATTCACAGCTCATTGACCACGATGTTCTCAATCTCGTCTCTAGGTGAATACGTCGGGCTTGTAATCGTGAGCCAGTGAGTTAAAACATTAAACCTTCCATCAGCTATAGTTATATTCAATTTTAAGGATTTTTATATCGCACTAGCTATTATACCCGTTCTTCTCAAGGGTGAATCGAAAAACTAAACAATACAAATTGAAGGATAAAGAGGTTTTTAATGAGTTAATTTTAAGTGAATTGCAAATTAAGCCAAAAAAAGCCTTTTGTATATCTCAGCTGAACAAAAAAAAATCATATTTGTTAAATTTAAAGTCTGTAGGTCTAATAGCTGATATAAAGGTTTCTTTTTTATTTATAACGCCCCCGTAACTCCCTTGAGGGTCGATTTTTGAAAATACCTTCCTAAGCTCATCTCTGATCTGCAAAAGTAACACATTGTTACAAATTTTGTATAAGGAACGCTTAAATTAGTCTAATTTATATCTGGATGTGTAATACGTTAATATTACTTTTTGTTGAATTTATTTTATGTTAAAATTATAATATTCGTAAGCAACGACGTTCCTTACATTATAATGGCGATTCAGTGGAAACATAGCGAAATGTTGGCGATAGAGCCAAGTTGGCATCCTTTTTGACAACTGGGTGATTGGTTAAACGGTTTAGAAGTTGATATGCTGTAGCGCCACCTGGTAGGGAGCTGCAACAAAGAGGATAGCTCAAAACCCTTCTCCACTAATAAATACATATACATGCCATACATAAATAAATACATATTTTCATAGCGATCGTTTGACCGGTGCTGGAGTGGAGTGAGGTCACATATACAAACATTAATTTTTATACATATGGATTATATTCTTTTAGATTAATTAAAGAGATCAGGAGCACAAGATTGTACCCTATACTTGTAATTCTTCCCTTGATACTTTTATGTTTCAATTATTTATTTACTTAAGGTAACAGAGCACCTTCGAAGAAAATTTTTTGAATTAACCTGAATTTTGCCTGTAAATGCAGATTTTATGACCTAATGGGTTCTAAAATTAGAAAAATACCCAAGAAAAGTTTTGTTAGTGTATTTTTTTACTGTAAAAGGGGGTATTTTATAAAAATAAAAAAAAAATAAGACTTTACGCAAAACATGATAATTGAAAAGAAAATAAATATATTGACATTTTGTATATTGAATAATATAGCATACAACCTTATCTAGGAATAGACTTATTTGGTAATAAACTATTCTTGGGAAGTTATTGTGTTTCGAGTCATACGTTGACATTTTCTTTAAAAGCTATTGTAATTTTCACTTTAATGCTATATAAAAAATTTCTACACAACACAAAATCTTAAGAAAGGTCTTTTCCCCTGTATAAGTATTTAAAACATAAATATAAATTTTTTTTTCATTCAAGCTTAACTTTTGAGATCTGTGTTTTGCGGTGAAAAAATGTGAAAACTCATTTTGAAAAACGACAAAAATAACATTAAACTCATCTGATTACAAGAAAAACACTTACTTTCTTATTAAAATACACCAGATATATAATCCTTTCCCTCTTTAGCTCCTAAAACACTATTTTTTTTCTTTTTAAGTGCTCTTAAAATTTTTCTGTGTTTCTTTGTTTTGGGGTCTGCGTTATGAATCGATTCACGATTCCCGCATCTATCTAAATGTTTATATACTTTTGAAGAAAATTTTTTGAATTAACCTGAATTTTGCCAGTAAATGCATATTTTATGACCTTATGGGTCTCTAAAATTAGAAAAACACCCAAGAAAAGTTTTATTAGTGTACATTTTTACGGTCAAAGGGGTATTTTTATAAAAAATAAGAAAAAAATAAGATTTTACGCAAAACATTATAGTTAAAAAAAAATAAATATATTGACATTTTGTAAATTGAATAATATAGCATACAACTTATCTAGGGAATAGACTCTTATTTTTGGTATGTAACCATTACGTGGAAGTTATTGTGTTTTCGAAGTTTTTCATTGAAATTTTTTTTTAAAAGCTAGTGATTTTTACTTTATTGCTGTAAAAAAATTTTAATCAACCAAAAATTTTAAAAAAGGTCTATTCCCTGTATAAGTATTTAAAAACATACATAAAAAATTTTTTTATTTCATTCAAGCATAACTTTTGAGATATTGTGTTTTGCGGTAAGAAAAATTGAAAAACTTATTTTGAGAAAACGAAAAAAAATAACATTAAACTCATCTGATTACAAGAAAAACACTTACTTTCTTATTAAAATGCACCAGATTTATAATTTTCCCATCTTTTACTTCTAAAACACTATTTTTTTTTTTAAGTGCTCTTAAAATTTTTCCTGTGTTTCTTTGTTTTGGGGTCTGCATTATGAATTGATTCAGGATTCCATTTATCTAAATGTTTATATCCCTAAGGTAAACACCCGAGGATTTTCTATATTCATCTTGTTAAAACCTTTAGACACCCACTTAATCCTTCATTGAAGTGTATAATAGCATCATACGACCCAAATTTAATTGTTTTGAGCGAAACAAAATTTTCCCTTTTCGGTACTTTTTGCCAAACCATTCCTTTAAAAACACCTTGCGGATTTTGCTGTCCATGTAAGCACTTGCTTAATATCTGTTTGTCACATAGTTCTAAAAAACTGGTTTAATTTTATTTAAAACATCATTTGATAAACCAGCATTTTTTTGGAACATTTTGTTCCATTTGCCACCCCGCTAAAAAATAAACCAACTTTCTTTCCCTATGGGGCATTGACCATGCATCGGTTTCTATCACTTGATGCAAGTGATATAACCAGCAATTACATTTTGCTGCATGGCATTTGTTCCCAACATTGCTGCGAACAGCAATTCCGTAGTAGTTTTGAAGTCTGTCGATAAAATTATCAGTATTTGCCTTTACCAGAGAGTCCTTTAGTTTTAAATTTCAGTTTTCTCAGACGTGAGCCCACTCTCTTTGTACATGGCCAATGCACTCAAACTTGGTCACACTGTTTATTCCATAAGTGTCTTTAACACTCATAAAAGCTTTAGTCGCCATCCCCATAATATTGAGTGTATTGAAGTCTGCGGTTTTTTCTGATCGAAGAAATATTCGGGAAGCCCTCACAATTTTTCCCTTTTGATGAAGAGCCTGTGGCGGTTACACTGACATATGTGGTCGGCTTTTGACGACTCATATTCAAAGTTTCTTGGCATAGTCTGAAGTCTCTTTCATGTAGGACAGTAGGACGACATAACTTCTATGTCAACACCTTCAGTATCAACTGATATTGCAGCAACAAGCCATTCATAGATGTATAGCCTTTCCTGCCCATGTGCCATCCACCGATATGCCACATTTTACAATATCAGATGAGAGATTTTGTTTCTCCACAATTTCGGTTGCAGCTTTTATCATGGATTCCCCAGCTCTTCTTGAACCACTTTTAAAAGCTTTGCTTCCTGATTTTTGGAAGCAGTTTTGGTAGTCGAGGCAAATTTAATGTTGAGCATAATTTAAATGCCCCAGCAAAAACCCTTTTCCTATCTGCCGCATACCATATACAAGCCTCGTATTTATGACAGGTGCATTTACAACTTTTTTTATGAAGCAAATGCAAAGAAAAGTCACAAGACTTACATTTTAGTGTAAAATGGGGCACAATCCATATCTGGAATCCTCAAATAGTTCTACTTTTTTAGCAAAACATTTTGGGCAGCAAAGTTGAGCAAAAAGGGTTCCACAATAAGTTCAAGGTCAACGATTCTGTTACAAACACAGGACCAGGTATTTCTTCTGCAGTTGATAAACTCTCATTTTTCCCAACTTTGAAGAGCTAGCAGTCCCTTCAGGAACTGCTGAGTGATGTTACTTTTCGAAGTTTTTGTAAACTTATTTCCATAAAATTCCCCTTGCGCTTTCTACAATACTTTTAACCATTTTAAGTTAAAATAAAACAGAATAAAACAATCAAATAAACTTTTTTACGCTGTCCAGTTCTTTCAAAAAGAAAATCAGACGCACATGTAAAAAGTCAAAACAGCAAACTTGCTGCCAGATTTTCAACATAAAAAAGGGAAACATGTATTTCCAAATACATTTATATTTATTCTTTAAAAGCTCCATTTTAATTTCTGACTAAATATTTGTATATTAATTATAATATTTCATGTCATATACCATGAAAGAGAAATGTAAACAAACAACTCGGGGCACTTCCGATTAGCAGAAAACCATTTCCGGTCCGAGAAATTTATGAATAAGTAATATTTAGAAAGCTGTAACTCGGCTTCTAATTAAGATAGAAACAAAAAATTTTAACAGATTTACAAAGATAAAAGATTGAATTTTATTATAAGATCAAAAACAAAAAATCGATATTTTGACCAAAAATTGAGTTTTAAAGGTGTTCTGTCACCTTAAAGATGTTTAAATTGTTCTCATTGCTGTGGAGCATCCAAATGGTGCATATAAAATGGGGAGCATTTCAAGACAGTCAACTTCCAGGCGATTGTGGTTCATTTGATTCATGTGGACTGTACAATAGTTCGCCCACCGATTCGTGAAAAGAATGAGAATGTGCCATCATTTGAGAGAGGGTGGGCATTTGAATTTTAAAAAAGTAGACTAATCAAACTGCAAATTCGCTCGACACAATTTATTCAAATGAAAATAAAACGTATTTAAAAAAAATATATATTTAATTAGTCATTCTCATTTTATGTTCGAGATTGATTACCGTAAAATCCGGCGTTTAACGCGCACCTATATTTTCAAGATGCATTTTTTTTTTTTAATGTTTAAGTACAGTGGTCTTATAACGCCGCCCCCTCCCCCACTTTTTAAAAAGAAACCTGAAATATACTAGTGCAGTGTTCTCATATGTTGTCATTAATTCAGATATTATTCCAAGCTTTACAAAAAATAATACACTTCTAGAACTACAGCCCTTTAATTCCATAAGGAATGCCATTTCTTTTAAATGAAGGGTATTTCGATGTATCTAGAAGTCTAATTTTTTTCTAAGCTCGTCTCTTGTTTTTATTTTCAAAGCTCTCGCGTTTTTATACCCGGCGTATAACACGCCCCCGTAAATCTCGATCTCATTTTTTATGTTAAATGTGCGCGTTATACGCCGGGATTTTACAGTATATTTTAAAATATTACTGTTCCTTTTTATAATAAATGAATTATGCACTTGTTAAATATTGGCTTGATGCACATTTTCTAATATTTTTTTTTGAGAATACTATTTAACATATAAAATTGATTGCAAGACGAAACGAAATTATAAATAAAGATGTAGATTAAAGTTAATTAAATTACCTGATCTCTTTTTAGTTATAATTACTTTAATAATTGAAAAGAAAAAAAAATTGGTTCATTCGTTGTGAAAACATGCTTGTCATAGCTCTTAACGACAGCAACATTTTTGTAATTAAAATACAAGAACTCATCAACACATTTACTACGATACATTAATCAATAGAATCATTAATTGAAGAATTTACGAGTTCCTTCAATCCTGGCTGATTCATTCGCAAAATACCCATTCCCATTTTCTTTGTGCGCACAATTGACTATTTAGTCCGGAAGACCCCGCACTGGATTACTTTTTTTTT
>BMAV01014440.1:0-10519 GCA_019973955.1 Trichonephila inaurata madagascariensis
CAACGGGAGGGCGTTTCAGCTCTCGACAGATTTAGCGTGCATCGCTGCCCTACACGGCGGGTCTTTAATGGTACTGGACTCGAACTCGTGACAAAGCCAGCCACGATCCGACACCTATACCACTAGGCTACCGCGGCCCTGCAAGCCGCTGGAAGACAGCTTCTTGGGCATTCTATGGTATACATATTATAATGGCTTAAAGATTCTTGAACATCAATTTCTTTTTTTGGTAAACAGAATTTGCCTAAGGTAGTTTTGAAGATGTCACCATAATAGTGTTTTTTCTTTAAAGTACATTCCGTGCTTTAATTCTTTTTTAAGAAAAGGGCCAGTTACAGGAACGTCTTAAGACTTCTTAAGGCTCTGGGCCCCTACCCATATACAGTCTCCACCTATGACCCTTAAAAGTAGACAGCACATATTATGCGTTGTCAAATAGTACCAACAATACCCTGAAACAAATAAATGTGCATGACTTACAATCGCGCAAACCGGCTCACCCTACTGCCGCCTTTTGACTGAATAAGTAATGATGGTGTATATGGTAGTAGGCTTAGGCCTATACATGGATGACGTTAACGCATGTAGCTAGTTTATATATTGTCCGAAATTCTTAGCTTTTCGGAGAATGCAACGGACATAACATTTGACCGTTGAAATTATTTGAATTACCAAGGCTGAGTCGAGAACAAGACGAGGCCTCCATTGTGGCTGAGGCCCTGCACCCGGGCCCAATAGGCCCATGCCTTAAGACGTCCCTGGCCAGTTAATTTTCGATAACCCTTTAGTCAAAGGTCTTCGTTCACTGTGTGGCACATTGTTCTCTCTGATGCATTCATCTGTTTAGCAAGAAGAATCAATTCTGTAAAACTATAAAAAAAATTTATTTGAAAGATGTAGTCTGTTGTTAGTGTTATCACTTCGTAAATTTCTAGAATTTTAACAAAACGTTTTAAAAACAAAATATCCGGTGAATGCATTCATGAATATATGCTAGTTCCTAATAACTTTATGAAAATGGTTATTTTATTATTCATGCTAATATACAATACTTTTCTAATTTAATAAGTCTCTCTCGGATGGTCAAAAAACGAGATTAATACTTTAAACAGCATTATTCAAGTGGATAAAACCTTCAATTACCACTGAAGCTTTTCATTTGGAGCACGACAACTTGGACCAAGAGTAATATTTACCCTTAATGAATCTTCATAAATTATTGAGTTGCGACTTGCACTTAATTTTTTTTTTGGTGAACTCTCTTTATCTCAAACAAAGACTTTATTTCTTATGCCTCTCAAGCTCCTAGCCACTGAAGTAATTTCTTTTATCGAAACACACACACACAATTATCTAAAAATACACGATAGGAGATTAGAGCCCGACAGAACTATGTGCTCCAAACAGTTTTTCTCAACGATCAGCTTATGTAAATTTCGACTTATGAATTTTGAAACAGCAATAATATGTAAAAATTAAGGCTATATCAAGCAACAATATTCGTATTTTCAGTATAAAGCATTACTTTTTACTCATACAAATAAATGATTAAAAATAATAATCAGAAAATACAGCAAAAATTCTATCGAAAAAGTCATAAATGTTTCGTATGTGCTGAATTCCCTTTAAGTGTTATTTACTTTTCCTCAATCTGCATATTGTTAATCAATATGCTGATTTGATGCAATAGGCCAAAGCCAATGAGTAAAAATATTGAAACCAATTACATATGTTCACTTAAACAAGTCAAGGCACGGAAGAACAACCGTTTTTTAGTGTCCGAAACAAACTCAAAAACTAAAAGAGTTTTTCTGGAAATACTTTTAATTAACTCAAATGTTTTTTCTTTCTTGCTTTCTTGATGCAAAAAGTAGCACACAGGGCAAGATATCATTTAGAATTCACAAATTTCTTCGTCTCTTAAGCATTCAACAAACATTTCAACTCTCGCACACGCTATACCTCAATCTATACTTCTAATTCAACAAACTTTTCACGCTATATCGCAATCAAATATACACCTTTTAACGAGGCCCGAAATTTCATTTACCTAGAGAAAGGTCGATATTTGAGTTTTCCAAGCAGCTATTAGTTTTTCAATGAAATAAGGAGGCTACTTGATCGAAATAATTTTGCCTGTATTACGAAACAAAACAGAACAAACAAACGAACACAGAGTTTTATATGGAATACAATCGGAGAAACGGGAAGTTATGATATTTTTGGATAATATATTTTACAAATGGTCTTCAACTTTCGTATCTGATTAGTTCTTGAGATGTATGTAGAAATTGAAAAATGCTAATGTAAAACAATCTACAAGAGGACGAAAAGTGTTTTAAAATATTGGTTTTTCAAGTGAAGTGTATTAGAATACAAATAATTACCATTTTATTGATTGGCATCGGGTTTTTCTTTCTAATTTTTCAAGAGATATAGTGAACTATATTTGGTGTGCCTAAAAAAAGATGTAGACAATATTTTTCCTAAGCAGCGTTGAGAGTGAAGCAGCTGCTCAGTAGAAAGTTGATGCATATGTAACCATCAGCTCTATGCATCAGGTAATATTACGACACGCAGATGCGTGGAATGCAAGCGCTCAATGGCAAGGTAACTGACAACGCATTTCCTGACATTCCCTGCAAGTGAAAGTGAAATCGTGTATTCATAATGACTACCAGAAACCATTCAGATGCCTTTACACGGGGCAGAATGGTCTTCAAGATTGAAGATGGACGTAGTTTGACGAGTGTTGCACCGGAGTTTGGAACTAACAAAACTGTAATTTCAATAGCTTGAAAAGCCTTCCAAATTACAGATACAGCTGTAAGAAAAGTTGGTCGACAGAGGAAAACAACGGTATATCGTTCTGCAGATGAAAAGGAACCCGAACCAGACATCGGTCAACAGCAGCTACCCTTGAGGCTGTAATGTCCTAGCCATATAAGTGATGACACTTGATATACATTTTGATGTTTCATTTTCACACACACAGGACAGTTCACAGACACTAGATATTTACACGTTTTAAGTAAAAATCATTAATATTCCGAATTATGACATTTGTAGAGAAATAATCCGTTACGCTCGCTGATGGAGCTAAAAATACTATATCTCTCATCGAAAGGAAATCACACACTCTCCAAATATCCACACTACGCTCACGGATGGAGCACAAAAACTTGATCTCTCTCGTTGAGAGGTAATCGCTGAATCCCAATCTCCACACTGCGCTCACTGGCGGAGCACACAAAATCGACCGCTCTGGTCCAGAGGTAATCACTGACTCCAAATCTCCACACTACACTCTACACTCACGGATGGAGCACACAAAATCTTGACCTTGTGATATCTCTCGCGTTCTTCTTCTAACATAACTCCTACGTTCTTTGACGGCCACGATTAATGGCAAAATTTTTCCAACCCAATTCCAAGAGGAAAAACGAAGCAACAATGCAAATAAGATAACCTTTAAAAGGATAGAAAGTTTAGTGAGAAAGGATGGCAATCTTAGAGAAAGCTTAGTGTGGAACAGTTGGAAGTGTGTTTAGACGGCCTACTCAGGAAACACGGAGACGCCCACCCTCGCTAATATATACAAGGAGCAACTATTGCACACGAGCACATCAGTCTAACCGAAAGTATGAGTATCGTTGAGCCTTCAACCAAGGTAGGAGGGTTATATTCTGAACGCTAGTAAATTATTGAATTGAGATTAGGAGGATCTAATTAGTTATATTGATAAATGATCTAATTGCGCGATCTGACTTAATTAAATCGGCATACTTTGGTTTATTCTCACTTAATATAAGTTTGTTCGTTATATAAGTGATTTAAGTTAAATTCTTAATAAAAGTCGTATTAAGAATCATAGAATGTCTCATATCCTTCCGATAATCCCACACCTCTAACTTACGCGGAACCCCCAAGACATAGCTATCGACAGATGGCTACGTCACAACCTCTCTCGTCGAGAGGTAATCACCGACTGACGTTGGCATGGCACTCGTGCATGCGCAGTGCTTCGGATCAGTCTGCGTTGCCCCTTAGTGTCTTAGAAGGGGTCTAGAGTTCGTTACAATGCTGCTGTTGACCGATATCTGGTTCCGGACAGCTATCAACTTTACGGCAGTTATTACTGTAATAAGATATTTGCATCAAAGTGGCTTATTTGCTATTCGCCTGTCTTCCTGAACGTTGCATACCATTAACAGTAGCCCATTGTCAAAAACACAAAGACTAGATGTCTCATTGATGAATCATGTTTTGTTTAACGATGAGAATCGTTTTGGTCTGATCCACGATTCTCAGCGCCAATAGATTTAGGGGTCCGCAGGGACTTTCATCCGACTAAGGAAAAGAGACAGTTGGGATGCTTGTGTAGGATGGCATTATGTTGAATGGGGGTGGGAGGGTGAACACAGAGCTCCATATTCTTAACAGTAGCTCACTTCTCGGAGATCATTACCGTGAGGAAATTGTTATTCTACGCTTAAGTCTGTTCCGAAGTAATATTGGTCGAGACAGGACCTTTGATGTTAGCCCGTGACCATTAACGTTAGTATCGAGTGCGCGCCTGCTTAGTCGTTTTTCAATTAATACTATTAACTCACACTCTCTATTTATTTATTATTCATTTATATCTTGGAGGAATTTTCAATCTTTAATAAAATACCTTTTAAGGCGCTCAATTGAGCTGAAATTTTATATACATGTTTATTTTGGATGACAATACAGTAATTTAATCATAATTAATAAAAATTAATTGATTAAAACTAATTATTTAAAGAATTACAAATGCAGCTACGTTGGCATCATTTTTGGCGTTGGTTTCACTTTTAGCGACTTGGGTCAAAACTTGAAAAGGTTTTTTTTCTCACATTTTAAAGCATTCCGTTGAACTGAAATTTTATAGACACGATTGCGGATGACGATACGATACTTGAATGATAATTAATATAAATTAATTACCACTTAATGTTGTGATTCTGTCATATGTATGTACATATTTATATTAACTGTAACTATTTAATAAAAAGTAGCTAAAATAAAATTTTTCTTTGTTGATCTAAGTAGGGATTCACCTAATTTTTTTTTTTATATTACTTGTTTATAATTACTTTTATTGTACACGACAAAAATCCTTATTTTAGTGAATAATTTAATCAGCAAAAAATTTACTTAACTACTTTTAAGGACTTTGAAATTTTTCTTTGATATAATTTAAGAAAAAATATCAATCAAACTGAACCAAGAAGTTTCAAATGTGCGTGACTGTAATAAAGGACACAAATCACAGACACTTTTCGCTAACATTACAGGAATGTTATTTGCAGACAAAACTGCCATATTTTGCTTAAGTTATTATAATTTTATTGTCCTTTGATGATAGACAAATATCATGCTGAACTTTTTCTTGCTTGTGTCTTTTTGGCAGGACGAAGAGTGTCTTGTGTTACACTTAAAGCTTTATATTTTTCTTGCTGGAGTTCTTTAGGCAGTTCTTTTTCCAAATTTACTTTCGCTATCATGATTAATATACATTATTTCAGCAGGTTCTTCTCTTGTTTGATCAGTTTCAACGTCCTTCAACAGAGATCACAGATGCCCATTTCTTTTTTTATAATCTACTCATTTACATTTATAAACCAAAATAAGTCGTGCAACACATCAATCAAAACCACTAAGGGGAAAAATGTAACATGTTCATAGAAAATATATTGGAACAAAAGTGGTCGCGCGGGAAACTCAGTCAAAACAAGTACCTTAAGATTGTAAAAAAACGTTTGCCACTCTCCAAAAAAGAGGGAGATTTGGCACAAATAAATTTTAGTTCCCAGGAAGACTGTCATTTTTCCTGAATTAACGATTTCGAGAACCTGGGGTTACTCTGTGCTCCGCGCACCCACTCCTAAGTTAAAGAGCTTCTAAAAAGTGAGGATATCTGTAGAATGGATTGTCCAGCATGTGTCCCTCTGATTTAAATCTCATTGAACATGTGATGGATGCTTTGGGGAGATGCTTGGCAGAAAGATCGTAACTTTTGGAGAACACCGGATAGCTGAAACAGGTGCTTCTTGAAGAATGACCCTCTTGCCTTAAGAACTGCTGGATAATTTGGTACTGAGTATGATTAGAAAGTGCAAAGCATAAGTATTTAAGGGAGGTCATATCCCTTACTAAGGGACTTTGGTTTGTAGCCTCTTCCTCATGGTTGGACAATGTAACAAGAACGTCATTTTGTCAATAAAGCCCTTTCCTTGCTTTGTTTCATAATATATGCATGCAATTCACTTTTTGGCTGTTATGCCTCTGTAGTGTGAATTTCATATCCCTTAGTTGATTTTTTTTCGATATTACGCCGAAATCTGAAAAGTTGCTTTAGTTGCATATATGCATGGACCTATCAATGATATAATTGTCAATGTATGATTGAATTTTCTTAACGATTGAAGTTGGGTACTTTCATGAACTTTTAAATTTTATATATTATGAAATGTAATCTTACATTAAAACTACTTTTCTTTCTTTTAATATCATGTTATTTCATTAGTTGAATGTCTAACGTTATTTAACCAAGCAACAAATAAAGAAATTAAACAGTAAATAATAGAATAATTGAGAAATTAATAGAATTACACAAAATCGAAACTTTCATTTGTTTATTTTGCATTGGTTAATTTTAAAATAATAGAACATATTAAGTTCAGACACATTTTTCATAACAAAAATAAGGAAATAGGGAGAAATGATATATCTCACGAAGTCTTAATTAATTAACTTTTTAATTTCAAGTCAAAGCCTTTACAAACATTTTAAAGTTTGTTATTAATTACTATTTTAACCGAAAGAAAGAACTGTAAACATTTTAAGAGGGAAGAAAATTTCTTTTCATTCAGATAGACAAAAATGAGCCTAAACAAAAATTAGTTCAGAGAGAATGAAATACCCTAATGAGAAAAGATGCTTCAATTAGGACTACTAATATTTGTACTACACAACGGCTTTTGACCCCCCAACCGACGGAAAGACACTTCAAACGCAATTTCTAGCACTTAGTTCTCGAATAACAATTTACTCAACGGAATCACCTATTCGAACGAAAAGTTCTCTCTCCGTTAGAATAATATTGAGTTTCAATTACCTCTACTACAACATCCTCCTGCTCGTAACATCGAGAGAAAGTACGAAGCAATTATCACACTTTTAATGTCCTTAACATTTGAAGCGAAAGGAGTGCGAGACGGACGCTAAGCGACGAAAAGGAGGGGCAGTAACCAAGAGTAAAACACTCTTTGAATGCTTGCGGAATGGTAGTTCAGATTGTCGCTTGTTCTCAATAACACTCATTAATGTTAATTGTTGAAGTTAATGGTAATTTATTTAGTAATACAGAAAAATAGTTATTTAAACTGATTGGAATACGGTTTACATCAGAAATTGTAAATTTTAGGACAATCAAATGTTTAATTCAGTCTGTATTAATTACTATACTGTTCGAATTAATTGGGACAAACATGTTTTTCTTGTTTGAGTTGGTATGTGATTACTTGTGATGCCCCGAACCACCTCAAACCCTTTATATCTGCCTTTAGTTAGTGTGACAAATCGACTTTTGCTATAATTTATTCATTTTAGTGCAGAGCCTTTCAATGGGGGCAGCTGGTAATTTCAATTTTGCGTTTTGTATAACACGTGTTACTTTTACTTGTTCAAAGAAGAAAATTACTCCGAGGAACCGTTCTAAAATATATCGCTCTTAATGAACACATTTCTATGATTGTGAGAAAGATAGTTATTGTAGTTGGTGTGATCAAATTAAGTGTTTCAAGAATTTTAAGAACTCTTCAAGATTTTGGATCATCATCGTCTCCAAAAAGAAAAGAAAAATGTGGGTGAGGGCGGAAAATTACTCCCAGAATTGATAAAATTTTGATAAGAGAGAGAGAGAGAGAGAGAGAGAGAGATATATAGCCAAATATATATATAAAAATACAAGAAAGACACACACAGACTTTTGAAGGGATTTATTCGATAACGGTGTAGAGAAATGAGTACCTCAACTGTACGGTAAAGGTTTCTGAAGATAACCTTAAGGCAACAAGACTGAGGAGAAAACTATTTCTAACTCAGAAAATGATAAGAAAAAAAAGCGTTTAGTATGGGCTAAAAAATAGCGATAATGGACTGTTAACGACTGGAAGAAAGGGATTTTTAGTGATGAAACATTTATTTGTGCAGCGATACAAATCAAATGTAGTTTGACGAAGTGAAGTTGAAACTTTGTAACCAGATCATATCCAACAGACTGTAAAACTCCCTTCTAAACAGATTTTTGGGGATTTTTTTCACAACATTTGGTACTGGAAGCATAGTTCCTCTTAAGGTATCCAACTACGTTCGGAACCGTGATTTAAAAACGCGCATAAATGGATAATTTTCGTGATATTTAGTGTCACTTAGATTAGAATACATGTATAATTTTGTTTTAAGAACATTTTGACAAAAAAATTTATTTAAATACAATATTTCGGCAAAAAATTAACTTAGAATATCCATTTTTCAAAATGTTCTCCTTTTGCGGAAAATACTTCTACTATAATAATATTTTGCCTGTATATTGCTCAGACCTCTTTACACAGGTTCAACAATGACTTTTGAAAAATTCACATTATTTTTAGAGTTACAACCCATTGAAATAATTATCGGCGTTTTTTTCTTAAAATTTCTCCCCTCTTGTCGTAAAACATGGATAAACTCACTTCTAAGTTATATATTTCAAAAATTCTAGTTGAGCCTTTGTACACAGGTCTGAGCTATATACAGGCAAAATATTATTATAATAGAAGCATTTTTCACAAAAGGAGAATATTTTGAAAATGGGTCACTCTATGTTCATTTTTTGTCAAAATATTGTACTTATATAATTTTTTATTGTACTACTATTCTTAAAACAATTTTATGTACATTTTCTAATGTAAGTGACACTAAATATCCTAAATATTATCCATTTATACGCTTTTGCAAAATCACGGTTCCGAACGTAGTCGGATACCTTAAAGGCATGATGAATTCTGTCAAATATATAGAAATATTATGAAGTAGAGTTGTTTCATTCATAAAACGTTTGATGGAACGTTTCAACATGATTTAGCCTCTTGTCACAATTCGAAATTGATCTATGCTTTTATGCGAAAACTGAAACAAAAGTGCTCGATTGGCCTGGAAATTCATCAGACTAAAATCCTATTCAAAACTTATGTCATATTGTCAAGAATCGTTTTTGAAGATGAATTACACGATAACAGAGCAAATGGTAAAAAGGGTTATACTAGTGTGTTTCCACGATGAGATGAAATCAAGAACAAGTGCACTACTCTAGTGCAGTCATTGAGAAGACGTGTTGAAGAGGTAATTTATGCTAAAGGAAGACATACTTCGTAATATTATACAGATTTTTTTGTCTATTTAAGGCATGTAATGATAAAATGCTAAGTCTTTAGAAAAAAATCACTTTTTTTCCCATTTGTCTCAATTAATTCGAACATTACAGCAGAATTGTATACCTCATCATGAATATACGAACTTATGAACTCTTTGCTACTTATGTATTATATCGTTGACCAATTTTGCCAAATCAATAGATGTCACCAAATGCTGTCATTGTATGCGTGGACAAGATTATTGGGATTATTCATGTTTGGAGACAGTTATCCACTATTGGGTGCATATCACGGTATTTGGCTGTGGCGTAACGTACAACCCCGTAGCCCCCGCATTGCGTGTGGGGGGCAGGGACTCTAGGGGGTCCATAGCTTGACTGACACTAAGTACATATTTAGACTTGAGGCTCAAAACCTGAGTTTGCAGGGAAGCCCTAATATTCTCCGTTACGCCACTAGTATTCGACGACGTCTTTTCCTGCATCGAACTGATCGAAGGTATAATACCTATGTACCAAAATTTAAAATGCATTATAATTCTATGTTGTGATTAAAAGTGATTATTTCGTTACACCAATGTTTGTTACAATGTAACAAATGACTGTATGTGTGTGTGTGTGTTCTATAATAATTTATTTCTTATTTAAGAGGATTCACCCATGTGATGGGTTCAAAAAATCAAAAGAATTTCTTTTTCATAAATTGCTTCCTTAGCATGTCTAGAATACGAGGGGAAAGTGATTTTTAAAAATTCGAAGTCGTTATAAAGAAGCAGGTGTTAGAAGAGCAGCTGTTCGTAGTGCTAAGTTAAGATTTTGATTGTTTTAATCGGACTTGAAACTTAAACGCGTTTTTCTAAAAACTGTGTTTTTCAAACTTTCCTCCATCATATCACAAGAATGGTTTCGAAGAATGACTTCAAATTTGTAGAGTACACTCAGCACAAATATACGCACCAAATTAACTACGAGCATTTCAAAATTCAAAATATTTCTATTTTTTATAACAAAAACGTTCGGGGGTATTGGGCGGGTGGGGTGTGGTAATGTGGTCATTGACGGTTATAAACCAAAATA
>BMAV01014440.1:10619-24643 GCA_019973955.1 Trichonephila inaurata madagascariensis
CCATGAAATTCGAAACTTTTTCTTCAGAGGTCTACCAAAAATCCAATTTTTGATACCTTCACAATTCAATATAGTTCTTTCGATTCATCTAAGCTTATAGATTAAAAAGTTGTTAATTTTTTAAATTTCAGATAAGCCAATCAGCCGGAATCGTGGAGGAAGTGAGCATCCATTTTTTTCGAGACGGGTGTATTCAAAGCGCTATAACTCACGTTGTATTCGATATTTTTGGCTAAAAATTTATATACATACTCTTGAGATACATATAAATAAATAATAAAAATCGTTAAGTTCTATCGTTCTACTGGTCATCAAAAAAATTTCCTAAAATTGCTTAAAAAACAGGCCGTCACATGGGTGAACATCCTTAACAAAGCGTAATTCATAATTTCTTTAGTAAATGTTTTTCGGCAATAAATAAATAAAAATGCGTTTAGTCTTTCGAGATCTAGCAAATGAAGTGAGCAGAAGTAGAATGAAGTAAAGTTACCACATGGGTTAGATAATTGATTCAAATCACTTTTGTATAATTATTTTAATTAGACTACAACCAGAGACGTTTTAATACACGGGCCAATCGGGCCCAGGGCCTTTGGTCTCGGAAAGGGACCTCTTCTCATTCTTTACTCGATCTCAAGAAGATCATGAGTAGAATAATTTTAATTGTCAAACGGGATTCACGGGTATATTCTCCAAAAAACAGGAAATTTGGAGCTACATGTTTATTGGCAACAGAGGCAAGCCTGCATTATTATTTCACGTCCGTGTCTGGGCCCTAATCTGACCAACATGCACCATCATTATTGATTTAGTCGAAAGGGCGCAGTCGATATGTGCCTAGGTTTGTGAGATTGTGAGTCACGCACATTTATTTGTTAGGGGTTAATATTTATACGAGTATTTTTGACAACGTATATGCTATATACTATCCACTTAACACCTTATTTACCGACGGTACTTATAAGTACCACTCACTTTAAAATTACATAGAATACCCATTTTTACGAATACTCTGACGATACTTAGCAGGAATATTCCTTGAAATTCACTCTTACAAAATATATAGCAGCATGGGTTTTATGATGAATATTTTAGCGTGGAAGGCGAATAGTGTCATAGCAGAAATTGCGTTTTCAACTGACATTTTGATCGGATTGCGAAGATTGTCATTTTTGTTCGAAAAAATTGATTAATGTCAAAAGGTAAATGTATTATTTTTTGTGTATGTTAATGAAGACCTTAGACAATGATTTGACTATTTTATTTTAAGTGAACAGTGTATATATTTAATTTTAAGGTTGAATATCCTTAACGAACTAATTAGCTCTAACGGATTAAACTTTACAAAGTTGAGTATTTTGTTAATGTACATCCCTTAATTTTCAAAGTAGTGATTCAAAAAATATTGCATGAAAAAAAACTGCTATAAATCATAATGCAGTGGATAAAGGGTTAACAAGTCAAAGCTAGGGTGTAATTTGTATAGGGTCCGCGCGAAAGTCACAAGAATTCTTAGAATGTCCATGACTACAACCTCCTCCCTAGACAGTTAAGTATAAAAGTATAACCCTTAGTTCAACATCCAACACAATCCATAAAAAAAAGGTAATCAGATTTTGATCAATAACATCAAACCATTTGATTACGTTTAAAATTTTCGTTTTCATTCAGTTTCTTGGGGTATGTTTGATTTATGAATAGGTTTTATTTACTCTATGGCTGTAAATGGTTTCCTACTGATATAACATTTTCTCCAGCATGCTTCATACATATTTAACTGAATATATCTAAAAGCAAATGTATGTGCTTTATACACAATTTCGAAATATCCAATCTTCATTTTAAATTTACCTCAGACATGTACTCTCGATTAAACTGTCGTTCTAAGCAACTTTCTCAAAGGAATCATATTGATATCTGATGAAAAACCTCGAATTACGTAATTAATCACAGATTTCAATAATTTTACCAATTCAACTATACTCGGAAACGAGCACAATTATTTTCGGAAAGTGTTTCATTAGAATTTTGAAAAAGAAGAAACTATCTAAATTCCTGAATACATTCTAGAAATATATCAAAATTATACCAACTAATCATTGTTCAATTTGTCTCATCAGCACAGCAAAGAAGTTCGCTATAGTCCATGGACCTAATGACTATTTATTACTAATTCTAAGAAGGGGCTCTACCTGTCGAAAAGGCTTCCCAAACTTCACCGCTGCTTCAAGGGACAAATAATATTGGCATAAAGGGAGAGAACCCATAATATATTATCGGAAAACCCGTAAAACTATACCGATTTCCCATTTCTGTTTCAGGCGGTATCGAATTTTTCGTGCGTTATTCTATTCAAACGCTTTTCAATTGGAATTCTTGGAACTTTTATGGGCCGCTTTCAAAAGATTAGAAAAATATTGCCCTTTTTATAATTACAGAGTAGTTGGGCAATTTTGTGAGCATAGTTTCTCGAATCTAGAAATAACTCCGAATTTTCTATGTGACACTTTTTTTCTGTTGACGGATCTGTATTTACCTAGGTACGATACAATTTTGAAAAAAAGTAGGTTTAAGTTTTATTTAGCAGCCCTGGTATATCGAATTTCAATGACCTGTACGGAAATTGCTTAGAGTAATCTTTATACACAGTAAGCGTCAAAAGCATTCTTATACTTAAAATTTTCTATAAAATTTAATGTTTCCGACTAATAAAAATTCATGTGTTGGAATTGTAAATTTTTATAGTATCTACAGCTTGTTCTTATTGAAATAACATAATCAATTTTTAAAACGTAGTATAACTATTATTTTGAAAAATTAATAATCAAAAAACTACTAAAAAACTATTTGAGAAAAGTCTTTATGGACTTAAAAATCTCAGCATAGCTTTATAAATATTGTATTTTTTTCTTAATATTTAGTAGGATGTCTTTTAGCGTTTAATACAACTTATAAGGCTGCCTTCGGCTAAAGTTAAAGAATAGGGACGAAATTCGGAATATTTTTTCAAACATAAAAGCACTCAAGCAAGAATATTATATTCTGGATTCACTATTCTGTAGAGAATCACCTATTTTATTATGCTACTCATTTCTATCCGAGTTGACACATTTTTATTTTATGAAATGTATTTCGCAATTTTTCTCCTATACCGTAATGCTAAATGAGCTATCCTTTACATGTTAAAAGTAAAAACTAATTATTTATGAGATATTTCGAAATTTTAAAAACACTATATTATAAACAAATGCATAAGTTACAATGTCACAAATTTTTATAAAAATAAAGGCATTATTTCTGTTTGAAAATGTGCTTCGCGTCAAGTTCATGCTCTCATACATATGGTGAAAACAGCCTTAAACGTCTTGGTATATATTTCATCCCGTGTTTTATAATATCTGCATCCATGTTCCTCTACTCTTCTGTGATCTTTGTTTTTACTCCACCTTTTATTTTATATGTCCTGGTTTTCTTACTTAAATTCTAATTCTCACCCAATATGTTTTACTGGCCTTAAATCAGGTGATTTAGGAGGTGCTTTCAGGAATTACGGAATGCTTTAGAGAGACCACATGCTTTAATGTTTCAACTAAATTCTTGGGATTAAGTTTCAGAAAATTCAAAATTGACTTAAAACTGTTTGGAATGATAACAATTTCAACATTTTTGGTTCAGATCGCCATATACTACACTGCTCTGACAACACAAAATGCAACATCAAGAAGGACTAGAGATATTATAGTGAAATCTATTTGGCAGATAACATGTTGTACAAAAATCAAACGATTAAAATTATAGCATCTTGTGACGAATGGATTGTGACAAAGTCAGTTGTTAGTATAGCTATAATTGGCTATAACCACTGCCACACGCCTCTGCGTAGAATCAAAGAGGCCTTGGGGTACAATAGTCCATGCGGCTTCCACATATTGCCAAAGTAAATCTGGTGTAAGAGCGGGTAGTATGTCTCGGATCAATCGTTGTGCAAGCATGGACCCCACGTTTTTGATTGGCGAAAGATCGGAGGAACAAGCAGGTCAATGAAGCAATTCAACCGGATGAGTAAACAGCAATGCGTTCTACGTGTGGTCTTATTCTCCCACACATTATCCTGTTGGAGTAGGGTTGTTGGCAAGCTCTGAATGTATGGGAGGACCACGAGCTCCAACACCTCAGACATGCACTGTTGGCTGTTCAGTGCACCGGCAATTCGTACTAGAGGTGTGTGGCAGTGAAATCCAATGCTACCCTAAACCATGATACCGGGTGCAGGACCATTATGGTGATGCATAACGCAACAGTTCAGCAGCCTCTCACCCCAGTGTCTCCAAAAACTCGAGTCTGATTATCATGGTGTTGAGGCAGAAGCGGGATTCGTCAGTAAACACAATGTCGTTCCATTCCGTTGTCCATGTCCACCGTTCATAGCCACCACTCATCATCAAACGCCTGTAGTTTCATGTCAAGAGTAAGCGAAGCAATAGACGCCTGCGGACATTCCATGCGGCTGCAAACGGCGTCGAATGGTACGAGCAGACACCAAAAGATGCATAACAGACTGAACCTATTGGGCCATGCTTCGTGATATGGGAGCGCGATCCATCACTGACATGCGCACATTCCGCCTGTCATCCCGAACAATGGTGCAACGACGTGGGTCCGTCAGTTTCTTCTACATCCTGCAATGACACATACTCATCACAGTTGATTGGTTTAGTCCAAATCGCTGACCGATTTTTTTGAAGTATAATGCGCAATCCCTACTATTCTTCCTCGGTCGAATTCAGAAATTTGGTTAATCTACAGAATCTACGGAAATTTGTGGGGGCATCTGGGTTTCAAAGAGCCCTTAGTCCCGCATCTGGTAAAGAATCTATTTGGTGACATGGCTTTTCGTTGAATTTTCATGCTTGAGGTGTGAAATATTGCTATTGGACGAGCGGTGACGGACTAATGGGCGGGGCTTCGAGGCTTGGATCTTGACATCTCGAAAGATTTCTGAAGAGAGGAATTCAGTAGAGAGTGTCTTCCTATTGGCTGTTGAGAAGTGAGGATAATGGCTCAAAAGCGGCTGCCCATGTGGGGGGGGGGGGAAATTTTGGCAAAAAACGTACCAAGGCTTTCCGGTAGGTTAAATAAAACCCATAACCAAAAAAAAAAAAAAAAAAAAAAAAAAAAAATCGCATGAAAAAACAATTGTTGTATTTCAAATCACCAATCACTATTAATATAGAGGTTGCGAGAGCTGTATGGTCTCCCGTGACGTGCGTCTGTGCTACAATGCTAATGATTTGCATATTTCATTGCCGCCAACGCATGATGTAAATTTCACATGATTTGCATGATTCCTTCAGGGTGCTGCATTTTGTGTGGGCAGCACAATAGTAGCACCTTTTCTTCAAAAAAGTAGCACAAAGAAGAAAACTTCTTCTTCTCCAGTAGTTTGGAGAAGAAAAAGAATGATTTTGAACAGTGAAGCTTATGGAGGTGGAGATGTTTGCGGGTGTAAATAGGCTTCAGGATTAAGAAATTTTTTATTTTTTATAGCATTCAAAATCATGAGCATTATTAAAATATTTTAAAGAACAATTTGAAATTTTCCATCCAAAATTTGGGTATTGGAATTGATTTCATTTTTTAACAAGATAAGGACCTCAAGCGCACTGCACTCAACGTACGCCATTGGTGTCTCTATAACTGTCCCCAATTTCTGAAAACACCTCCTAAATCACCTGATTTAAGCTCAATATTACATGTTTGGTGAGAATTCGGATTTAAAGTAAGAGAACATGATATATAAAAACAAAACGTTAACTGAAAGCAATGATCACAGAAGAATGGCGGATGCAGAAATTACAAAAAAAAAAAAAAAAAACTGATGAAATCTATACCAAGACGTTCAAAAGTTGTTGTGGACGTTAAAAGATGTCCTACTTACTAAATTACGAAACAAGTACAATATTTAAAGATATGTTGAGATTTTTTTTAAGTGTATGAAGACTTTTTTAGCGTTTTGTTTTAGTAGTTTTTTGTTAATTAACTTTGCAAAATCATAGTTATTCTATGGTTTAAAAATTGAATATGTTGTTCAAATACGAACGAAATGTAGATATAATAAAAAAAAAAATTCAGATACGCCATGCATGCCTTAGACGACTGAAATGAAAGGAATCCCCATTCGGGCCAGTCGTTAAGGGCTTTTATTTCTGTCCTTTGTTGTTTGTGACTTGTAGAAGGAGACACCGCTGCAAATATTAGATATCATTTAGGTTAAAAAAAGGAAACAAAAATAAATTTTTGCTTTAGTAAAATATTTCAGCTAAAGTATTTTATCTTAATAACTGGCTCTATAGGAATCTAGTTCCAAAAAACTTTTTCTGTCCAAATTCTTCTTGTACTCTTTATTTCGTGGTATTTTTTGATGTCACATAAGACCCCTAACAAGAAAAAGCTTCCATTTTGATTTCATACGTAGGGAATATATGTAATTAATGTAACAACAGCTTTGTAGAGCATTTCATTGGAAACATTGAATCGAAATAACTCCAACACAAATATTCTGTTGTATCGATCCTTCTCCTTCATAATTCCCTAGATACGAACCGACACATTTGATGCTGAAATATTGAATACTAATATTTTTTTAGCTTCTTTTATTATGCCTTTCAAATTAAAAGCAAATATGCATTTCTGCTATGAAAATGAATATGAATTATATTAATGTAGCAGAATAAATATTTCGGAACAATTTATTAAATGACATCCTTTTATATTATACGGTAGTTTTGCTGTATTATTTAGGCATAAATTCTGGAAAAAAGTATCGAGCAAAGCCGAAAAAATGTTAAAACCTTTCCATACTGCATAAAGTAAGTCAATATTTTATCAGTATATACCTTGGGAACATAAAAAAAGGAGCAATTGTGTTTTGAAGAAATCTATTTCATATAACTGTATAATAGATTAATTTGCTTAATTTGATGGTAATTTATTTTGTAAGCCATGTGAATATATTTATATAAGGAAGTTTTTTTAAATTTATCTACATAAAAGTAAATATATGTATATAGTTTTTTTTTGTAAGAAATAAAAAAAAATTGAAGCTATGTTTTATTTTAAATTATGTATAAAAAAACAAGTAATATATATATAAAAATTTAAGACTATTCCTACTTAGGTCAACAAAGAAATCTTTTTGTTTTAGTTATTTTTTATTAAATAATTACAATTAATATTAATATGTATATACATATAACAGAATCAGATAATAACATCAAAAGGGGAAGTACGTTATTTTTGCATGCTTGTCTTTCACTTGCTATCGGTTTATAATGATTATAACGCAGGATGACAAAATGGTATTTAAATTTTCAAACATCAGTGAGAGAAAGAGAGGGAGAAATTTATTAAATAGAAATCCATAAACTGATTTTTTAAAGATTTTATGGGATTTAATAAAATATAATTAATTTTCTTCTGTTAAAACAAAATAACTTTTTCCTATTTGTTATGGTGTAATAACTATTAAGGAGTTTTTCTGCCTACACTAAGATAAAAACGAAATTTAGAATATCTTTAGAGACAAAATGTCAGTTTGCATTACATAATGATAATACGTCACTTGCTTATTGTACTTAATATTTCAAATTCAAAAGATTTAATAAATATGCAGTTTTTTCTGTACATGAAACTTATTGTATAATTAGAGAAATAGATGGGCTTAAATAAAAACTAATATGTTAAAATGTTTCTTCCTATATATGGACGAAATATTATTTCATGTCAATATAAGAAATTCTTTATATCATTCAAAGTGTGTGTGTCTGTTTTTTTCTTTAACATTAGATAAATACTGTTTTAGATAAGACATTTTGAAATTCCATCGAAATATAAGTTACAAGAAATATCAAGTAACACACAGTCAAATGTCCATATTAAATACATTTTAACGATTTTTTGATATCATATGACAAAATATTCCGCGATATCCAACTAGTTCCGATCTATCTTTTTCAAAATCATAACATAAAAAGAAAAGTATATGTGTGACAGTTTATGGAAGGTAAGAAAGTCATATCAAGCACTTTAAATGTTTATACACTTATTCGATGTACACTTGAAATACATCTTCTTGAAAAGTCTATTGGGACTGTATCTCTGGAAAATATTGATCATTTTAACTGACGTTTCGTGTGCATGAATTTCTTTCTATATGAAGGATATTTCCCAATTATCAACTTTCAGATTTAGAATATATATCTGAGCTTATCATCTTTCAAATAGTGTCCATCATAATTAATATCTAATTAATTATTCGGAAAATGTTGATTTGGATGTACTTTTTCTGAAATTTTCTTTACATGTTCTGATTTTATTTACTTTTGAATTTCTGTTCTATGATGTTGCAAGCTACCTAATTTCAATATGAAGTCCATGATAGTGTGCATCAAAGAAAGTCCAAGGCCATTAATGAGTTGAATGTAAGATCTTGTTTGGAGAACCCCTCTCACACGCACGTACATATGTCGCAGGGAAATGACGAAATTAGGAATTTTATCAAATCCCTAAGGGATATAATCAATTGACGGGAGATGTTAAAATAACGTCTCTTCAAAGTCATTTCGTTGATGAAAGTAAGTGATTTTATCAAATCCCTGAGCTGTTTTGGTGAAATGATGAAATGAATTAATCAGGATTTGCATTGAAAAAATGCTGTTCAGGGAGAGGGAGACACCTGGGGGGTCGAGTCCTTGTACTTCCTAACCAAACAGGTAGTACTATCGATCCCGTAAATATCAACCCCATATTTTTTTAAAAAAATAGCACTATAAGATTAACATAGAGATTGATATTTTAGTGTGTAAGCAACCGAGAGGAAAGATGTTACACATAAAAAAATACCAGCATAATTTTTTAATTATTTGTTAATTAGTTTCGAATAAATAATTTGTATTTCATTGACTATTGTTGTATTACTTAATTCTATGTTTAATAATGCACCGTATTTGTTAAATAAACAATTTTAAACTTCTGACACTATTATTTCATCATTTCACGGAAACAGGTTAGGGATTTGATCAAATCCCTTACTTTTATCAGGGAAATGATCTTGAAGAGACGCTATTTTAACATCTCCCGTCAATTGATCATCTATCTCCCTTAGGGATTTGACGAAATTTCCTGATTTCATCATTTTCCTGTGACACATACACACATACACAATCGAGGATATATAATCAAGAGATTCTTAACTAAAGCAACACTTGGTGTAGATTGGAAAAGACTTGGCTCAAACGGAGTTTTCAAAGTTCGAAGATAACCACTGAAAAATCGAGTCTAAGTATCTGCTCTTATCAACTACAAAGCGTTTAAGGATCCTCCAGGATTAGTACCGTGACGCCATTAATGATACCACTTTACTCTAAAAACAAGTAATATAAAAAAAAAAATTTAAGTCTCTCAATTCCTTCTTAGATCAACAAAGAAAATTTTTATTTTAGCTACTTTTTATTCAATAGTTACAATTAATATAAATATGTATATACATATGACAGAATCACAATATTAAGTGGTAATTAATTTTTATTCATTATCATTAAAGTATCGTATTGTCATCCAAAACAATCGTGTCTATAAAATTTCAGTTCAACTAAATGCTTTAAAACGTGAGAAAAAAACCTTTTCAAGTTTAGACACAATTTGCCAAAAGGGTCGCTAAGTCGCCAAAAAGGATTCCAACGTGTCTGTATTTGTAATTCTTTAAATAATTAGCTTTAATCAATTAATTTTTATTAATTATAATGAAATTATTGTATTGTCATCCAAAATAATCATGTATATAAAATTTCAGCTCAATGAAGCGATTTAAAATGTATTTTATTAACGATGTAAAATTCCACAAAGATAAATAAACAAATAAATAAATATATAGAGAGTGTGAGCCACACAATAGTAGGAATTGAAGAACATTAAAAAAAGATATATTTCTTAAAATGAAAAATATTTTTTACATAAACAGGACCTTAAGAGAAATGCAGACATTTGAGACTCGCGTTGTGTTATTAATAAATCACGTTTTTTAAAAAAAGTTTTATGTTTGATTTACATGCGAAAAATATTGTCTACTTTAATGTGAACAAGTTGAGAGAGAGATTGTATATTTTTCATCAGAATATTCTCAACATTAAATTGTAGGCAATAAACACACAAAATTGCAAATTTAGCAACAAATTCTGTTAGGTGCAATTATACAGTATCTTTAAAAAGTGCAATAACTTATTAGATAAATAATTGCACTGTTTTTTGTTTATAAAATATAAATGGAGTGGAATAGGAAATCATTAAAGAGCATTTTACATTTCATAATATAGCCACAGAATCAAATGCTTACTCTAATAAGAAACAAGCATTATACTTCCAATTTATAATTCCTGCAAATGAATTAAAAGAAAAATCTCTGGAGTTAAATTTTCATCCTCCAGTTCTGAGACGAGTGATGGTTCAAAATTACGTGGTCCGTCACCCAAAGCCCTCGTGTAGCTAAACAGTGCGATGTTGATATTCATTCACTCACTAAGACGAGTGATTGAATCAAAAAATATTACAGAAAAAATCATAGAGATTGAATGGAAAAATGAACACTGAAATCTTGCCGAAACAATCCGAAACCATGATTTGTCTTATTGAAGTGATTTGATAGTTGAATATACAATTTGACTCGAAAATTATATATGTTACCATATTGAAATTCTTCATTTCATAAAATAACTAGGTTTTCATGAAATAACTAGGTTTTCATGAAATAACTAGACGTCAGTTAAAGTACATAAAATTATTGAGTTCTACGATTTAACTAGGTATTCTATAGAATAACGATTACCTGATCGTCAGAGTATGAAATACGGCATTCGAAAGTTCTTTGAACTGGTTCTAGTTGCCTTTAGTCATTTTTGAACTCCAATTTAAAATGTCATCACCGCAATGCTTGCTGCAATAAATAATGAAAAAAAAATAAAAATAAAATTTAAATTAATATTCGCTTACAATTTTGTTCGAATAAGTTTACACAATGTTTTTATGAAGCAACAACTTTTCTTCCCAGCATGTATTTTTTCAAAAATACTTTTTCAAAAAACAGAACTACTTATGCAACATATTCTTTTTTTCCCTTTCTGTTTTACTTATATTAGCATGTGAGCAATAATAAATTGTATTATCTGCTTTTTTATTATTATTTATCAATTAATCATCCGCAATAGGGATAAAATGTATTTTTCGAGAGATTATGCTATTTATGATCAATTAATTTATAAAATAACTTTGAAATTGTTTATGTTTCACTTTAACGGTCCATCATTAGTTATTTCATAGGATAACTAGGTAAATTATGAAAATTTTTCATCAATGATATACTTTAACTGTGACTTGTCCAGTTATTTTATGAAATACTTGTTATTCTATGAAATAATTGAATCATACACTTTAACGATGATATATACATTTTGATTTCAAGGAAGAATTATTCTGCTATGGAAAAAATGCTTCATGAATTATCAACTGTTAAACAAAGAAATGAGAACTCCTCTTAGTCCTCCTTGTACTTAGGTAGAACTGCAGGAGGTTCATTCTAGCTCTGATGCCTTGGAAATATTCTACTAGTCAGGGTTAGAAGAACTTCTCGTCCACTGGTGTGATTCCGATCTGGTCTCCTCTGCCCATATTTTGGATCTCTTCTATTTTTAGACTTTTTAGAGATCTTTGGATCCATGGAGATTGTCTAGCATTCGGAAACTATTAACAATAACAATAATACAATCTCTGATAATAAAGTTCGGTTACGAAGATTAACGTAGATGAAATATTAATGCAAGTTACCTTACTGTCCTTTGAAATAGTCACCTCCCATAACCCGCTGAGATCTGCTATACATGTCCTGGACACTTTGTAAGAAGTCTTTTTTGATGGATTTCAAAAGTCTGTCATGTTTCGTTCGATGTTAGAAATATCGTCAATATCGGTAACACGTTTTCCTCATCCATTAATTCTGCATGAGGGTTTGTCGCATGGATTCACGGTTAATCTGCAGTTCATCAGCTATCATGCGCACAGTTAATTAACAATCTTTAGTGATTAATTTCCTCACTTTCTCAATGTTTTTGTCACTGACGGAGGTCACCAGTTTTCTGCTACGGGGTTACCAGAAACACTTACCCTGCTTTTCGAAAACGGGCGAATCACTCAAACACTCAATTCATGGACAGTGCTTGATCTTCATTAACACGTACCCACATCGCATAAGTTTCTTTTGGTGTCTTGCAAAGCTTAACACTAAACTTTAAATTGACCTTTTTTTCGTTCATTTTCCAGTTCTCAGTTAAGAACTAACGTTCCAAATAAGCACTTTGCAAAAGAAGCCTTACACGGAACACAAATGAGTCTCAACTGAACAACGCTGGGGGCAGATGGTCGATACCTGCCTCTACGCATGTGCAGCGTTTTGTATCGTCAGCGTTGCCAGATCGGTCATTCTGACTTCAGTTACCGAACTTTATTGTCAGAGGTTGTATAATAATGGTTTGGTTACGTTTTTCAGAATGTCTTAGTATGTGTAGTTTGATTTTAATTGAAAATACTATGAATTAATGTAAATACTAAAACTTTTTGGAAATCACTTGAAAACATCTATTCAAACTTGATTTTGTAAATTGTATTAGCTTTCAAATAGAATAATAATACTTAACACATCACCTTTAATTTTCTGGAGGGCTTAGCAAGGTTGAAAAATATATATAAAATACACAGTGCCTTTTTAGAACCTATAAAATAAGATATTTTATATTTTGTAGATCAAATAAAACCAAGCATTATTTTTTTCAAAGCATACTTCTTTCCTAAATTATTTTTTTGAAAAGTAGTTCATATAACTAAGACATTCATATTATTTGTTTAATAATATGAAAAAAAGTTATTAAAGAATATTTCCATAAAAAGCTCAGTTAGAATCGTAACAAATAGGTTTGTTTAATATGGAACGTATTTGGCAGTTGAGAAAATTTGGTATCATGCAATGAATTCCAAATGAATGTTATGAATATAATTAATGAAATTAAAGGAATGTGCAAAAGGTAACATCAGTTCATCGTGCGAGTAAAATCACAAACATTCCATGCATGCTTTCCTTCTTTAAACATCCAAAATACAGTAAAATTACGAAGCGATAGCTTTAGGACTACGAAGTAAAATTGGAATTCTCATTAAAAGGTAAATTTTTTGAATGATATAATTTTTTAATATACTTGTTAAATATATTTAATAATATATTGCATATTTTTTTTTTTTTGTATTTTAAATTCATGAAATGTTTTATGTGAAATTTATTTTTAATTCAACGAGAATATATTTCTCATGCGCAATCTTTTTATGATGCAGAACATTTTCATAACAGCGTATTATACTACGTTTGCCTCGAGTTTTCATATGAAAGTATTCCATAACAAATTAGAACCAAACTATTTCCTCTTTAATAAGTGAAGAAAGATTTTTAAGTCATTCTTTTGAAAAACAATTGGAAGTTTTTACTAGAAAGCGGATTGGTCAAACAATATTTTCTCCAAATAAGAATTTAAGCTGCCGAATGACGTAAAGAATAATTAAAGAAAAAATGTTGGTTTTTTTTTTAAGCAAAAAGGAGAATATTTTTAATGTACTTATGCAATTCAATCTTTCAAATTTTTTGAGCTGAAATAAGTTCACTTAGAAAAAATTACCTTGACGTTTTTTATTAAAAAAATATATATAAAAGGAACTGAAGTTTGAAGTGTTTTAATTCTACCTTTAAAGTTATACTTTTGAATTGTGGTCACGTTGTCCTTCATATTAAGTTTTTTTTAATAAAGCAGGATCGTGTGGACTGTAATGAAATAATTTTTTTTCCTTTCTCTTTACTCATGAAAACTAAAAAAAAAAGAAAAAATGAAAATTGGTAGGTTGCATATGAATATCTTAAAAGTTTCAGCAAATTATTT
>BMAV01014440.1:27643-39270 GCA_019973955.1 Trichonephila inaurata madagascariensis
GGACCCATGACCCTTCAACATTCTCCTTCAGCTGAACGAATATTAAATGAGGGGAAGTCAGAGCTTGAGTGAGTAATAGTAATATTTAAGTCGCAATATAAAGCAATGCGAGGGTTATTGGCGGTAGCCCTCATTTTTTTAAACCTCGATCAAGTGACGAGAACGACACTTGAGCGGGCACTCCCTTTCTAAGCTATCGCACCCCACCAATGGGTGGACTTTGAGCTCGACAGATTGAACGTGCACCAGCCCGTCTACACGGTGAGTTTTCAGTCGTATTCATCGGTTTCCGGCAAATATTCACATTCAGTTTTAGTTTCGTTGAAATCCAGCAACGATGCCATATTGGCAAGGAAAAGTAAAAATAAACAACAATAAGAGTTATACAAACTTCAGAAAGTTAAACGAAACACGAACAAACGTGCTCCTTAGTCAGAGTCAAAAGGAAAAATGAAATGTAAGTCGTAACGCCAAGGTCAGTATCCCCAGAAATCTGGGATTTCTGGGATACTGACTGGGGGGGATTCTGGGAAGTGTCAGCTTGGTGGCTTAGACGTAGTGTACTCGTTTCGTAAGCCCAAGGTTGTGGGTTCGATCCCGATGGGAGTGGATAGATTTTCTGGATGCGAAAATCGTAGGCACGCATGTCATATAGGGCATGTAAAAGATCTCTTGAGTATCAGTTTGGCTCGAATTTTTCCCACAAAATTAAATCACGGCAATGTTTACCATCGGACGAGAGCTTGAATTCGAAAATTAATTCAATCGTCCAAATTTAGTAACGAGAGCCACCACTAGATGGTGTCACCATGAAATGGCTTTCAAATTTGGGGATTTGCCATATCTGTAAAGGCAAGAGTTGCTAATATACAACCTATTAGAAAAATTTGTTTTAGAAGTTTCTTTAGTTTGTAGTAATGTCTCAGAGGTTTGGAATTTTCCTCTTCGGTATTTACTCATGCAATTTTTGGGGAAGTATTTTATTTTGATTGTATTCGGATTAAATGTGATCATGCCACGAGTGTATTGCTGGTATTTTTTTCTTTCGAATCTTGGGTTTGAATCCTAATGCCACTGAAAACATGCGTACAGGAGAAAGGGTCTTGATGCACATTAAATTCTTCGACAGCCAGTCTTCACGTTGTGATGGTATGTAAGCTTGGAGACCAAAATCCTTTCTCAGATGTCGTTCTCGTCATTTGATTATAGTTGAAAATAGGTAAGGCCTGTATCCAGTATTCTTTGTGTTGATTCACGGAATGGTTTGGTAAGTAATTCATCGGATTGATCATAAAACTTTAAAACAATAGAAAAAAATGAAATAGGATCGGAAATTTCACTAATTTCTTAAAAATGTTTCTGCCTTCAAATTTGAAATCTTATTGTTTCAGATACTTGAACATTCTATTATAGTATCCAAATATTATTCATACCTCCACGCACGAGATCATATGTCCTAATTTTGAACCCCTTTCTTCAGTTCTTCGACTTTTTTTCCTCATTGGATCAATAGATACAAAAACAAATATCTTCTTTCTTAAAGCCATTGAACATAAGTCGACTTTTTTCTTCATTTTTCAAAAATGTAGTCGCTAAGAGAAGAATCTACTTTCAAGTCTCTGAAAAAAGGAAATTAATATTGAGCCAGTAGAATAAGAGCCTACACTAGAAAAACAACTTTTATTTAAATACATTTTGAGCAAAATTGTTCATTCTCATGCATCTTGCATGTAAAATACAATATTCAAATATATTTATTAATAAAAATAATTTATAAATTATTTTTGAAGTATTTTATATTTTACTTTTTAGTCTGTGATGATAAGTTTTTTTTTTTTGCCGCAGAATGGAGCTAAAGTTTTAATGAAACGCTTCAAAATTTAGTATGAAATAAATTAATTGGCGTGTAAGAGTTATTATGGTTTATGCGGCTTATATGTATTTTTTTACTATCCCTTACCTGCTCACTTCGCTGGGTACGTCATGATGATTTATGATTATATATTGTTTTTTGTTAAGTTATTGGTATCTAAGTCTTGAAGATTCGATTGTACAGAAAAGTATTTCTACAGTCTATGTCTCTTGAATTAAAAATTAGGAAACTTGCATTTCTACAGCGAAATTAAATATATCTGTAAGAAATGGTTTTGTTGAGTCGATTTTCCAAAAATCCTTTTTAGCGGATCTTTACTCAACAAAAGAAACATTCTTGACAAATTCTAGGTTTATAGGTTCAATTGCTGAAAAACAGTATTTTTTAAATCTATAATTCCCCCATAATCCTTTCAATTTTAAAACTCGTTTTTCACTCATCTCTACTCAACAAAAGAGACATGGTTGCCAAGCCTTTAGTATGCTAACGAATAGCTCAAAAATGAGAACGTTTTTTGTTTTATCTGTAATCTCCGCACCCCCTTCATTTTCATGGATCTCTACTCACGAAGATAAACATTACCAAACTTAAAATTTGTAAACCTAATACTTTTAAAACGGGAATTTTCACTATGACACCGCGTAATCCTCCCGTTTGAATCAATTTCCACACAATCCGTTCTTAGAGGATCTCTACGCAACAAAAGGAACATGCCTGCCAAATTTCAAGTCTGTAGGTCTAATAGTTCAGGAGATCTCTTGATGAGTGTGAGTGAACTGACTTCCTTTCTTCCTATATAGAACTATACAGATTTTATTATTTTCAAGTTTTATGATATAATATACATTACAGCATATATATATATATATATATATATATATATATATATAAATATATATATATATATATATATATATATATATAAATGTCATTTAAAATTTAACTTTCTACGAAAAAAATAAAATTTAATTAAAATACTTTCAAAATAGTCTAAAACTCTCTGCAATATACTTAAGCAAAGTGCTTAAATGCTTCACTCACCCGCAATCAACCCCGATAAACTCTCCAGTTTAAATTATCGCTTCAGCTAATTTATCCCTTAAATATCCGGGACAAGTTTGCATTCCCAGCTGAGAATCTCAGTTGAAATTCTTCTTTTCCCTCGTTGAAAGCCCCCGTAATGAAGAGAGAGGTGCGTAAGGTATTCCCTCACTTAACACAGCTATCCCAGGAAGTTAATTGACTACGATTTGCACTTAAACTTGCCTCGACTTCCACAAGTAGAGAAATGTGTGACCTACTTCCTTGCAAACTGCAGGTATCCCTACTGTATACACAGGTAGCCCCAATTCAAGCAGGAAACAGCTTCAATTACCACTCCCCTTTGATGTGCCGTCCCTAAAGGATATCAGAGTCCTTTAGGGGTATATAAAGGGTGAGGATAGTGATGAAGATCTATAGGGATAGGAGTTGTACACATTTTCGAGTTCAGGTCTTAGAGACAAATGTGTGAGGTGGGTTAGAAATGGTAAAAGCTAGCTGTCGAACCTGTTATTTGTATTTCTAACCGAATGAAGAAATTCAGGTTAGCATTCAGATTGTCTGTTAAAATATACAAAGACAAAAAAAAAAAAAATCGCAATAATAATAATTGATTTGCAGAATGCTACATTTTCAAATTCTACATTCTTCTTTTGCTGTTCGAATGTTGTATCTTTCAGAATTATGCGATATTTTTGTATCATTTCGATAAAATCCTGAGAAACACTAATTGTAGTTTATTTTGAAGTTGTTTTAATGCTTAGATATTTCTTGATATAAAAATAGTGCAGGGTTTTTATTTAGGTAAAAGGAAAAATTATTTTTCTTATTTTATTTATTCTGGCAAAAAGTAATATTAAACAACAACAAAAAGCATTCTTAAAATTTGTTTATGATTCGCAAATATCCCATGAAATCTGAAATATTCATAGAAACATTTTGTAAGCCTAACGTCTCTTATAATCTAATGCTGAGTTACAGTAGTTGCGCCATCAATATTTTTCCTTAACACATTACTGATTTTTAAGGCTTTAATGTCTGTTCCTGAGAATTATTTGTTATACTAAATTTGTGTAAAATTATAGTGTAGACAATAAAAAATATTCACTTATTTACAATTATAAACACAAATTTCATAGATAACGCATAAGCAAACCTGCTCATCTATCTTCATCTAAATGTTAATTATAAGCAAGGAATTCTTCAAAAAATGAATAACAATACCTCATAAGTTACAAAAAAATCGTAATAAATAAATAAACAATGACATAATTTAGCAATAGAATGAACAAACAAATATACCGTTATTTCACCTTTTTATTATGGTTAAGATTTTTGCAAAATTGTCACAAAAACATTCTTAATAACTCTCCAAATTCTCACAGAAGCGGGATAATATTGGTAAAATCAGTGACTCAAATGGAATTCAATAATTGTGCCATTCGTTTAATTATTTGGATCTTGAACAAGTTCTCTCTGTTTTTCGACAAAACAAATTCCTTATTTAAAATATAAGGTAAAAAAAAAGCATAAAAAGTCACTGAAAGTATTGCTCATTACCAGAGACTACTTCCTTCCATCTTTCTGGCACTATATGAATTCCATGTCGGAAAAACAATACGTCTTTAGAGGCTATCCAAGAATTGACCATTTTAAGAATGGAAGCGTTGATCAACCATGCCTTGTGGCATCGAACGGAACAAATGATAATCAGTAAGAGCTATGTCCTGTGAATTCGACGAGTGTGGCATACCTTCCCATTTTAGAGTTTCCAGGTAGTTTTTTTACTGGTTTTGCAACATGTGGCTGAGAGTTGTCATGTAACCAAAACACTTTGTTGTCGTATCTTCGTTCGTATAGCGACCATTTTTCTTTAGGGCTCGACTGAAACGCATCATTTGAAGTCGATAGTGATTTCCCGTGATAATCTAATTCGGTTTGAGTAGCTCATAACAAATTACACATTGCTGATCCCACCAAATGCAGAGAAGAAACTTCGAGCTTCGAATATTTGGTTTTGCGCACGATGTTGATGAATGGTCGGACTTAATCCACGATCTTCTACATTTTGGATTATTGTACTGTATAACCACTTTCCGTCACCAGGGACGATATGGGGCAAAAAACCTTTCCATTTCTCCCGTTGAAGCAGTAGTTCACTCGTGAAAAAAACGCCGTTCGACGTATCTCAGCTTCAACTCATTCGGCACCCTATGTTCTTGCTTCTGGATCATTCCTAACGCTTTCAAACGTTTCGAAAGTGTTGACCCATCTACTTGTAATGATTTTACAAGTTCAGCTAGCGTCTGTGATATAGGTTTTAATTAAGTGATTCCTCCAATTATTTGTTTTCAAACTTTTTCGTTATCATTATTTTTGAAGCGACGAAACCAATCTCTGCATATCGTTACCGACAAAGCATTGTCACCGTAAGTTTCAACAAGAATTCTCTGTGCTTCAGATAATGATTTCTTTTGAATTAAACAATAGAATAAAATTCTCCTCAAATACATTTTATTTGGCATAAAACTGGATATTTTTAGAACCAACAAAACAGAAAAGTTAACAGTTTGGCGAACTAATTTACACTGAAGTGTTCAAGGTTACTTAGAATACTTTACCGTAGATGCATTACCATCCTGGTAGTGCCACCTATTAGGAAACAGTGAGAACTTATTCAAAGTCCTAAAAGTTAAATTAACTCTGACGCATGGTTAATTAACTTCCAAAGAAATTTTTTCCGATTATGGAGTTCGATTTTTTCTTCAAAAGTAGTAGTATGTGTGTGATTTTAAAAGCTTACATTCCAAATTTCATTTGAATTGGATCATCAGTTCCAGAAGAATTCAGCTAGGCAAATTGTGTGGTGGCGCATATTTGGAGGACAGGACCCGCGATGCTTGGGTCTGCAGCCGTGTAACATACCCACTAAATAAAAGTGATTATCTCTGTCCGGAGGTTGTTACTGGTTTATGAACATACCGCTACAGTACTATTTAAAAAAAAATTATTCCTTTTGAACGATTACATTTCGTATAAAAATTATACAACTGTGTTGACACTTGAGAAAATTTTCAAGGGAGTAACATTCTTTGTTTTGACGGATGTACAAGTTAACGATCGAAAAGTGACCACAGACATTATCGAAATTCTGAGTCTAATAATGCCAAAAGAACCAGACAAAGAAATTGTATCGCATTAAGATATGAATACAACACAGAATTCTAAATGATTTTATATAGAGAGTAGCTGGTAAGTTAAACTTCTATAAACTGTGTATATGGTAGTTACAGTGTTAGTAAATTTCGATTAAGTTTGGTTTAAGGACTATAAAAATGCACTCAATAATGAGTTGCTAAAAAATTATTTTAATCAAAAACTTTCTACTACACGGCACTTTGCATCGAAAAATGGCTAAGGAAATATCCGATAGGGAATTCATAAGCAATTTGAACATTATTTGACATTTGATCACCGTATCATATCGAATCATATCGAATAAAAGTAAATAAATAAAAATAAAAACTGTACTTCTGTTCTAAACGGAAAAAACTCCCCATGGTTTAATTTGCAGAAACAGGTACAGAAGATGCCGAACGTCAGAAGTAGAGCTTTTGTTTGCAGCTGTTGTGCACCTGTAAACTTTCAAAGGAATGGAAAATGTGTTCAATTCGAAACTGGTTTAGTAGGCCAACACCATAACAATTTACGTGATAAATCATATTCTTTAAAAGGTCTGTGAACTAGAAATCGCACAGTATCAGATATGTGGAATGTAATAGATTACTAAAGGAATGATTCGTAACACTCTTATCTGTGAAAGCTTGGAGCAAGAGTTAATTCTCGAACTATGCGACTAGCGGGCCACGCCATCTTGCTTGAAACTGGTCGATGTAAGGCAGGGGTGGGTATTATATCGATCGCGATCGACCGGTGGACTACCAAGGTATTTTGGGGGGAACGCTTTTACTAAGATCTAAGATGTACATACAAAAAGAAACATATTTGTGGAACACCGATACCAGTTAGACTGAAGATTGGGTGGACCGCAACCACCTTGAAAAAGTTGGAAGTAGCCCGTACGCAGGAAAAGTCTGCCCTACCCTGATGTAAGGCATTGTGTTTGCTTTAATTGCGACAGAACAAAGATCTAAAACTTGCAACATAACCTAAACCCCCTTTACAGAACATCTGAAAAGACCACATGCAGTAGCTTCCTCAAATCCATATTAGAAACAGCAGAGAATGTAAGGGGATTTTGTGGGGCAGTCGAGAATTTTTCTAAGCCCATATTCGACAATTCTGTGATTGCTCAATTCAAGTAGAAATGAGCTTCGTCACTCCACATGATGTTTGGTGGATAAACAGTCTTTCTGAAGGAAAAGAAGGAATTGCATTGTGGCTTGTCTGTATCGAGTTCTTTCTGGGAGTGATGGATTTTGTACGGTAAGAAATTTATTTCAGAATACCTTACAGACAGTACTATAAGAAACGTCTGTCTCTCGAGATACTGCAGGTGTACTACTGGATCCAGTATCAGATGCCTGTGATTGAACGGTAACAATTGCCTTGACATCCTCAACAATCATTAAAGGTATCCGACTACATTCGGAACCATGATTTTGCAAAAGCGTGTAAATGGATAATATTTATGATACTTAGTGTCACTTTGATTATAGAAAATGTATATAAAATTATTTTAAGAATAGTATTACAATAAAAATTATTTAAGTACAATATTTTGAGAAAAAATGAACATAGAGCGATCCATTTTCAAAATGATCTCCTTTTGTGAAAAATGTTTCTATTATAATATTTTGCTTGTATATATCTCAGACCTCTGTACAGAGGCACAACTTTTGATATATATAACTTAGAAGCGGATTTATCCATATTTTACTATAATAGAGGGTAGAAATTTTTAGAAAAAAACGCCGATAATTATTTTAATTGGTAGTAACTCTGAAAATAATGTGAAGTTTTCAAAACTCCTAGTTCAGACTCTCTGGAGAAGTCTTTACTTTATATAAGCACACACACCAAATATTATTATTATAGAAACATTTTTCATAAAAGGAGAACGTTTGGGAAGAAAAGGTTATTCTAAGTTAATTTTTTACCAAAATATTGTATTTAACTAATGTTTTTTGTCAAAATGTCCTGTAAAACAATTTTATACATGTATTCTAATCCAAGTGACACTAAATATCATGAAAATTATCCATTTATGCGCTTTTTTAAAATAACGGTTCCGAACGTAGTCGGATACCTTCAGGGGCGATTTTATGACTTCTTCCTGGTTAAATTAATTTCCAAGTCCTTTCAAACCGTGCTTGCTATCAGAGTCCGAACACTTTTAAAATACGCTTGTCCTCGCCGTTCATTCGGCGAAATTCATGAACCACAGGCATGAACAGGTGGCATTATCTGAAAATTAAGCAAATTCTTATTTAAAACTACCTTCGTGTAACGTTGCAAAACAGGTTACAAATTCTGAATACTTTTTCAAATAAGAAAACACTGAAACATTCGTATTGTATTTCGCGACTTCGTTATCTTTTATCCGAGCACTATTTTTTATGGTATTATTTGTTCCTGCTCTAATTTTTGTCCACTTTCTCCTGTATAAAATACCCTCCATATTTCGTCTCTTAAAGTATAAGCCTAAATTGAATTTTCAACAAAAATTTTCAATTAAAATGTTTCTGAATAGAAAATACAAAATTTAATAAATAGAAGCATGTGTTACAATCCCACGAATTGATACGAAAACACGGACATTTTATTTCTCAGAAAATATGTTCTGTGTGTGTGTGTGTGATTCTGGATCAGGCTCTATAACAATCGGTAAAGATAAATTAATGTCTATATTAATGAGAATATGCTTTTAACTTAATAAGTTACAATTAATGCGGCTCTTTCATTTTTTTGGAAGAGCCCTTGTTTTTATAAATATTTTGTTAATCAGAGTTTACATTTTGACGAGGAGACTGAAAATTATTTGTATTATTTTGTAATTGTATATCGAAATTAAATAAAGTCAAGGAGAACAACACAAATGCTATACATAAATAATTTATTTTAAAAATGTCAACACTTAAACTTTATGTAAACTAAGAATATGAATATAAAATTAGAAAAAAAAAAGAAAAAAAAAAGAAGAGTAGCTAATGGGAGATTTTAACCCTTGCGCACCAGACTGCGCTTTCTAGTGTCTCCAGAAACCCCAGATTTCTGGAAATACTGACCTTGGTGGTACGACGCAAATTTCATTTTTCCTTTTGACTCTGACAAAGGCATGCACACGTTCGTTTTCTTAAGTTTGTAAAAAAATTTTGTTGCTCATGTTTACTTTTCCTTTGCCAATAGGACATCGTTGTTGGATTTTAAAGAAAGCGATACTGAATGTAAATATTTGCAGGAGACCGATGAATACGACAGTCACTATGATACGGATTTATCTATTTGGAATGAAGAAAATGAAGAAATGGAACAAAAATGTAATGCTTGTAGAAAAGTTTTTTGTTCCATGGAACATTTCGTGCAATTTCACGAAGATTTGTTATTTTAATTCTGATTTTCCTACTTTTCAAATATTTATAACCAGACATTTTGTAACTTAAGTTTTGTTATTTTATACAATCGCAATAAAAGAAAATTTACCTAATAATGTTTCCTATACTGGTTACTTGTAGCACATCTAAATAAGCCATGTATCCACATGAGGTTACAATGGGATTTTGCCCTATACGTAGCATGTATCTACTAATGGATACAGGTGTTTAAAGAGTCAAGGTTTATTTTGTAAGTTTTATTATAGTTTAATACAATATTAATCGATTAGTATTCAATAATAACAACCCTTAAAAATTAAATTAAATTTTAAAACAGAAATAAATTGTTTTCAACTTTCAATAGATGCCCCCAATACTATGCAACCCTTTTTAAACTTCTATAAAACCCCCAAGAAGTACATTTGAATCCCACTGAGATACCCTGTCTTAGACTATATATATATAGAAGAGCTAAATATTATCTTTTCTAACGCTTTTATAAAAAAAAAGTATACCGTTTAAATTTTGAATCTAAAAGTAAAATAAAAATTTTTGCTTACTTATTCTTCTTCGATACTTTGAAGCTTTTAAAAGAAGATTTCGATTGATAAAGATACTTGAGAATTTTAATGTTCTCTCTCTCTCTCTCTCTAATGCTATATCAATAGTAAAATTTATGAAGTTATTTGATATTTGACGTTCCCTTTTTACAGTTGTAAGTAAAACACACTTGGTTTAATTTTTTTAAAAGCTATTAAAGACATGGACGATTTTCATGATTTTTCCGATAATAATGATCATTCCTTAATCGTTAACTGCGATCCGGTGATTTCTATATTCCACTACCTCTATCCATGAGCATTTTTTTTCGTCGTTATTTTTATTCAGAAAGTAAAATATTGAAAGAAAATGAGATTTTTAAGAAAATATGTTCAGTTGATTTTTTTAAATTGAAAAGAATTCAGTTTATCGAAAACTTATAAACGTAACAATTAGAGTTATCATCATATTTTTGCACGAGAGGTCCATTACCTCGCACCACATCCGTTGTGAGAAAATATCTATTTATAGTAGTTTAAGGTTGATTTTGAAGAATTTTGTATTTTATTTGAATTTAGTTCTAGTTTACAAGAGACAGTAAATAAGAACGAAATCACGTTGCTTTCAAGAGGAAAAGTAATTCAAATAATTTCTTATAAAAAGAGAAGAGATTCATTTTCTTGAAAGAGGCGTATTGTTCGAACATACATGTAATATCCCTTCAAATTTAAAAAGTACTGGAAGAATTTCGTTCTATTTTCTCATTTTATGTATTTGTCCCAACGCTTTGATCCATGCTGGAGGGAAAAAAAAGTCCTCCAAGACGAACGCCAGACGTCACAAACGGAAACTGTCAGTAGACATCGATTGGCGAAAAAACGGATATTCACCAGAGAGAACGAAAAAATCACCTCTAAAAGCAGAATCGCGTTGCAAAGCGCTATTAATTCGGTCGGAATCCTGTTGCGTGTGGAACGTACTGAATGGAGCAGTGTCCAGAACGACAATTCGCATTTGAAAAGTCGACGCACTGCCAAAACAGATTCTTCGCCGCGTATTGTTGCAAAGAATTAAACTATGAAAGAAAATAAAATGGTAAAAAAACAAAGCATGTGTCGCATAATACTCAGTATCGTTCTTGCAGATGGTGGTAAGACACGAGATGTCGTGTAGAACAATGACGTCGTTATGGATGCTCTCGGCGTGGAAATTGTATATATTTTGGACACTTTGTAAAAGCGCAACAATGACGAGTCAACGAAGCATAGTGTGGCAGCACAATGAAGAACTACAATGTCCAACAATGAGGGATCGTGGAAACTGGCATAAACACATTGGGGATGGTAGCGGTATCGTGAGGAAATGAAAATTTGTTAAAGAGAGGCGGAGTCAGTTTGTGAAAAATATATTTTTCATTAAAAACTTGTTAACTGAACTTTAAACAGGAATAAAGTGTTTGTTGAATGGAGCCATTCAAATGAATCGCTTTTTTTTCACGCGCATGACAATGTAAGGTTCGTTTGAAATAGGTTGCAGTCGTTTTTAATAGAATTTTGAAAGTCTGGCTTCTATTTATAGGTACGAATCAGTACTTTAGGAATTTTTCAAGGGGGGGGGGG
>BMAV01014440.1:79486-108673 GCA_019973955.1 Trichonephila inaurata madagascariensis
GCGACCGATTAATTTATTGGGCGGTAAAAGCGCATCTCGTAATTCTTGTCTCATGTGTCCTCGAGGAGGAAATATACGAAAAGGAGCCATACATGACATTTGGAGCTTCTGTTTGGCGCACTTAATTGAAGAGATTGATTGTACCACAAATACTTATCTGATACATTGTTATTACGATATTAAATCATTTATAGAGAGGTACCCAAGATTGAGATTTTTTTTTTTGACTACTTGCTTCTGGGATAGTCTTGTCTTGATTACTCAGGTTGTGGCTTATCTATTGGAGGATTGAAAATCTGAGTCTCGATTATAAAAATTATCCGTATATTAATCGATTAATTATTTATTAATCGATACGATCGTAACACGGGGATTATTGACGATGGATCATGATTCTGAACTGTGATCAAGACTTTTATGATGAATGGAAATGGACGTCTTAAGGCATAGGTGAAGTGGGCCCAGGGTCTTGGCCTCGGAAGAGAGGCTCATCTCATTCTCCACTCGGCCTCAATAAAATCATGATCCGAATCATTTTAATCGTCAAACATTATTCTTGGACTTATTCTAATAAAAATTGAGAGTTTCGAACTGTATGTCAACTGGCAACAGTGGCAAGACTATTACTGTGTTATGACCATCGTCTGTTTCTAGGTTTAGGTCGAGTCGGTTTGTACCTAGGTGTGTAAGACGGTGATTTAAGAACATTTATTTGTTGCGTACGAATATTTGGCAACGTATACTATATACTGACTATTTAAAAGGATCGCGAGTAGGACCTACTTTTGCATAGGGGCCAGTGGCGTAACGGAGAATATTAGACCTCCCCCTGCAAAGTCAGGTTTGGGGCCCCAAGGATGATCTCGCAAGAGATTACAACTTGGTGTCAGTCAGGCTTTGGGTTCTCTAGAGCCTTACCCCCCCCCCCCCGCCATTGCAGGGGTGGCGGGAATGTACGTAATGCCACTGTTAGGAGCCAAGGACCTCAAAACTTCTTAAGACGTCGCTGTGAATGAAGATTCTTAATCCTTTTGTTCTAACGTCCCTTTTTGTCTTATTACTAGGCTCTTTCCGATGGATCATCTCTCTTTCTGGTACTGTTACCCATAATACGTACACATATTCATGTAAAATAAAATTACGAATTAAAAAATCTTATTAAAATAAAAATAATAATGTAGTATTTATTGTCCATATTGAATAATGCGTGTATTTCTTGATCAGCTCATTTAATAGGAATTCTTAAATATCCTGCGCGTGGTACAGAATGGCGGCAGAAATGTTTTACTGGTCTGCAATTGAAAACTTGCCACATTTGTTTGTTTCAGACATCTTTGCTCTAGCCAGTGTACCATGGACGCGTCTAGGTGGGTGTCAGGTAAGATTTGACGTATGTGGACGAATCTACCTAACCATACCCCTCTTAAAATGGTGTGTAAATTGGAAAAGAATGCGTTAGCGGCTGCTTGGCACATTTTCTGTTATTACATGTATCCTTTGAGATAAGGAAAACAAATTCTACAAGCAGAAATAACGGCACGGATCATGTATATTGGAGAGCAATGTGTTTCACATCACCTGCATTACTCTGTGAAGTGCTCTCTTTCTTACTTTATGTTGACATGGTATGAAAATTCCAAACATAAGAAGCTTGCGTAGAATTTTGATGACAATGTTACAACATTTTAAAATAAATTCCTTCATCTTTAAACAGTTTCACACTCACTTGTTAATTCAATCCGAGTAACACATTGGAAAAATATTTTTGGAAAGAGGTTTACACTGTTATAAAACAAATGTATGAAGTTTTAAAAATAACGATTTTTAAATTCAAAAACGATATACGTAAAATTTTAATTAAAAAAATAATGATATATTGATATTTTATCTCATTGCTTCATAATTTCTGTTACTATTTAGAAAGTTTTAAAAATATTTATCAACTGCGTATATTTTTCTTTTGAGTTCAGTTTTTGTTGTAATGGCCTTTTAAGAAATTCCCTCAGCAAATAAAACTATTGATTCAGCCGTAATTTTTACATTTTTTTTATTGAGGACCCAATTTTTCTTCCTTGCTTTTAACACAAGTTCTTAAATATCCTTTTTTTTCTATCGATGTAATAACGATACGATAAAGACCCTACTCTGGAACGTATGAGGAAAACTTTAATTTGTAATCCATTACCGTTTTTCTATTACCTACCAGCCAAATGAAGAGGTTTCGTGATGACAGCCCTCCTTAATTACAGTTATTAAAAACGGAAAATGACGTTTAGAAAGAAACGAGCCACCGTTCTTTAGGCCAAAATGCACGCCCATCTTTTTAACTTGTGTGAAACTATTTTTTGCTGCATTCGCACATACAATCGGTACATGTAAAGGCACGGCTTTTTGTTTTAGAGAAGTTTTTGTTCTGGTTTTTGAACTTGAACTGATTGTTGACCTTCGCTTTTTGTCTAGTCTGATGATAAATTGTGATTCGTATTTTTTTTTCGATACTTTCGATCTTATTTTATGGGGAGAGGGTGGGATGGAATAATGAATCGTATAGTTTGATTTTATTATTTTTAATCTTTGGCATTATGAGTTAAAAATTCTGTCTAATAATAGCATCGGATTATTAAATCTTTAAAAAAAATTCGGTCTATTTCACTCATTTCCAGGGACCTGAGGAAATTTTCGAAGCCTAGACGAGCAAAGGTCCTCTGGGTATAAGTATTCGGTTTTTATTGCAATGGCTTTTTTTCTTCACAAATAAAACTATTGCTTCAGGCATAATTTTTATGTTCTTTATTGATGAGCAAATTTTCCTTGCTTGCTTTTAGCTTCCTTGCCTTTAGCATGTATTTTAGTCTCTCTTTCTCTCTTTTTGCTAAATAACTGATACCTAAAATTATTTTGAATGTATATTCAGACAATAAAGTTATGCACGAAATCAGGAGAATTTACGCAGGTTGATCAGAAGAAAAAAAAGGTTACAAGTCGAATAAAGAAATATGTATAAACAATAGACGATGATGATGACGACGATGAGTTTGGTGTTTTATGGCGCAAGAGCCAGTTTTGGCTATACTGCGCCAAACATTCATAGGTCTGTGATCTGGACGGGAAAAGAAGAAAACGAGAAATTGGATGACAAGATGGAGGTTCGAAAATAGAGAAGGATCACTGGGGTACCCTGGGGTCGTGACACCTGTGTTTACCAAAGATAGTAAACCCCTTGGGAAAAGGAAAAGATCACTAGAGAGAGAGGGTACCTCGGGATTGTGACACCCGTACCCACCTAAAGAAGGTGAGCCCCCTGAGGGGTATAGACAATAGACAGAAAATACAAAAAGGAGTTAAGAGGCATACGTGCCTATCACATTTCGACAAAATCACCAAGTCTATTTAGGCTTTTATCAGAACTCAGAACCAACTTGTTTAGCCCATCTTGGTAGAAATCAGGTCCCTGTCCATTAAGCCAGGTCTCGGCGGATAATTTCACTGCACTGTCTTGGAATTAAATATCGCAGCACATCAGAAACGATATGCTACACGCTACCATAGTTCAGTCCCAGCTCTGACGAGATTTTTAGCAGTCATCATTTTGAATCATTTCTCCAATTTGTGCTGTGGTGATTTCTGTCGTTTAAGAACTTGGCCGGCCGCTCCCTGTAATATTGCGGCTTTCAACATCCTGTCTGCCTGATTGGAAAGAGTGACTCAATTTCGCTACATGTTGTCTGCTCAATGTAGATGCGGACACATTCTTTGCCCATAAAAATCGAATCATGGCTCGCACTTCCAAACGAGACCAATTTCCTAAGAGTCTTGCCATTTCAATCGTCTTGAACCATCTGGGAACTTTCACTACCTACCCACAAACCAGCTGTATGACAAGTAGCGCCATTTGTCTCCAATTTGGGGTAACATAATTTCTCCACAATATGTAGTTTTCAAATGCTGAGGCTTGTAACCTTTTTTTTTTTCAATCATCCCTCTTAATTATACCCCCCTCCAAAAAAATCAATATCAATGCAACTATTAAGATAGAAAGCAGATAGATGACTGCCTTTCACGGAGTTAAGCCATTTTTCAATGGATAAACTTTATATGACGACATGCACATGACTTCTTATAATTTTCTGCATCTTTACAATGTAAAATATTGTGGAAATCATCTTTTGAAGCTCAGTGAACTCGATTGAAACTTATATCTATATGAAAAATTGTATACTTCCGTGTATATGTATAATTTGAGAATTTTCGGAACATTTTTTAAGTGAAAGTAAGGGAGTCAGCTTGTGTATGGTTCCTGTATTCTCGGATAGATATAGGTTTTCTTTCTTTATTTATTTGAAACATTTTCCGTTAGTCATGCGCGAGCAATATTTACTCTTTTAGTTTTTTGGTTGTTTTGAATGGAAATTTTATTCTAGACGAAAAAGAAAAAAAATCACATATATCCTTCAAAGTCAACGTCAGAATTCGAGTTTCCGAATAGTTCGTTGGATTCTCATCCACACATAGGATGACTTACTGCATCCGATCATTATGCAGCGAGTTATATCTCCAAGGCATGAAGTATAGATCGATGATCACGTACCGTTCACGAACTTCTCTTCCTGCTTATTTTCTAAACAAAATAATGAAACAGAATGTATGAACAACGTAAAAATTGTATAAAATTACATACAAACCAAAAAATGCGTTAGTTTCAGTTAGGGTTACCCAAATTAAAACTATTGTCGTTAGCGTTTTACTTTAGAATCGGATTAGAAAATATTTCTTCCCTCATTTCTTCTTTTATCTTCTCGCCACCTTAATGGTGACATGTTTGAAAATTAGGAGAATTTATTTTTCAGTTTGCCTTATGTATAAGCTTTGAATTTTGGTTAAATTTTTGAAGAAAAAACGCGCTCTTGACTTACGCACGGATCGGCTTACATTTTAAAATATACAGAATATCTTTATTTATGTAGATGTACTATTTTTTTATCACGTTTTTAATAGCTTCACCTGTATACACTGGCGTAGTTAGTTCTGAGTAGGCCCTGTATCAAAAATCCTTCTGGGACCATTTTTAGATATCACAGCCTTATTAGTGGAACTGTAATTACACATGTTGGGGCCCGTGCAACTTGGGGCCACGCATCATTGATACGGCGGTACCTACGTCCCTGCTTGTATGTAACGGAATCTTTGAATTCGATTTTTACCCACTTTGAAATGTCAGATTAATTCGAAATTTTGCACACTTGTCAAGGACCAATGACAATACAATAATTTTATAATATTGCTCCTTTGTTCTGATCAGGATTAACGATTTCCTATTTACAGATTGGCGACTAATTCCAGATCCCATTTCCAAATTTGGCGGCTATAAGATTAAGCTACAACCCTAAAACGAAAACGCTCATGATTAATACAAATACAACAAACAGAAAACGATCTAAAATAAAAGTGTGTTTTTTTGAAAATATCATTTTTATTTTATTTGTATAAGCTGAAGCTATTCATATATATTTGAATAAATCCTTCCTTTTTATTCCATATTCATAAATAGTTTCGAATTTTTAATTCACTGTGATTGTTTATTATGTAAAAGATTCACGTTCGAAGATACTCAAATGTGTGTTAAGTGATAAAGTGATATATGGATGACATCAATGAAAATGAAAGCTCAGTCGTGGCTGTTTTCTGAAAAAGGATTATTAGGCCATAAGAATTCATATCGTGATCGCAAATTCGTGACAGAATATCCGAAACTTCGTACATAGTTAACCCTTCATTGATTTATCATGTGCATTAAGCTTTTACAAGGTCATTATTATTTAATTAGCAATTCTTGAACTTTTCGTAATTGCTTAACGATTTTTGGATCATTAAGTAATTATAAGTCATTCGCTTTAGTTATTTTAAGCTCACTTATGTTTGTTATCTTAAAAAGATCTTCCTTATAAGTATCTTACATGCTGTTTTTACTTGTAAAAAAACTTATTTTGAGATACGTTGTAACTGGTTTCTTTTCTGAATGAGTCACATGTCATTTTTTAAAAGAAATTTTTATTAAAAATTATATACTTGTCACTTTTTGGAGTATTTCTTGATTTGTGCAAATTTCTAACACTTTAAACACTAATCTATAATAATTTTATTTATTATTTAACGTGACTTTGAAAAAGCGGACAAGCGAATAATATTTTGATATTTAAAGTCCGTTGTGAATTAGAATATACAGATAAAATAGTTTTTAGAATATTATTACAAGAAAATCATTTAAATGTTATTTTTCGGCACAAAATGAAGAAAGAATGACTTATTTTCAAAACATTTTACTTTTGTCTGGAAAAAAAATTGTATCTATAATAATATTTCGCTTATTTATAGCTTAGACTTCCATACCGGAATTGAACAAAATTTTTTTAAAAATTCAAATTAGTTTCAGAGTTGCCATTGATTGAAGTAATAACTGAAATTTTTTGTTAAAATTTCTCTACTCTGATGAATCAAAACATGAGTAAATCCACTTCCAAATTATATATTTCAAAAATCCTAGTTCAACTCCGGTATAGAAATCTTAGCTATAGATAGGCAAAATATTATTACTATAGAAGCATTTTTCATAAAAGGAGAATGTTTTGATAATATGTCATTATTTCTTCATTTTTTTTTACCGAAAACTGCATTTAAGTACTTCTTTCTGCTCTTTCTGCAATAATATTCGTAGAACAATTTTTCATGTATATTCTAATTCAACTGACACTAAATATATAAAAAAAAAATTATCCATTTATGCACTTTTTGAAAATCACGGTTTCGAACGTAGTCAGTCACTTTAAGCAATAAAAAATGTTCTAAAAATAATTTATTTTTAACCTGTTAAACCATAGTTAGCTCTAGAAATCTGAAAATTAATATTTGGTATATATAAAAAACAATGACCTTGTCGACTAGAAATTCTCTTTTTTCCCATGATAATTTTTTTTAAAAATAATTTGATAAAAGTTTTAGTTACAATTATCCCTGAAAAAATATATATTTATTTCTTCGAATTTTCTTTTCTTTCACGTCTTTTTTAAAATCGTTTGAGCATTGGAATGTAGGTTTAGTTTTCAGAAATAACTCAATTTAAAAATGCATATTTTAATTCAAATCATCTTTTTACTTAAGACTATTTGCGAACTAAAAAGAAAACTGAATTGTTCTCAAGGAACTCGATAATCCTTTCTTTTTCTTTCTGATTTTTTGACGAATGATGGAGAGGAAAGTCGAAAGATGTAATCAGATTTATGTTGCTATATTTTAATTATTTATTCTAAATAATTTATTTCCCCGATGAAAAATGTTTGTTATGTAATAAGTCACGTGAAATTGCTTGTTATATTTTTTAGTGTTGTTCCTTTTCTAAGATTTGTTTACACTCACGATTTATTTTTCCATCCACTTTCATTTTTCATTTCAACTATTTAAAAAAATCTATTAAGTAGAACATGAATGTAAATATCATTACACGAAAATTATGCTTTGTTTATTTATTTTTGAAGAACGTAATATTTTCAGATACATATTTTTTGGCATGATTTAAATTCTTAGTTAGATACTGTTGAATTTTACCAAGTGTATATATTTCATGATGATATATTATATATCCTATCCTACGTCATGAATATATAGATTCAATTGAATTCTACTTGGTATATGTACATATACTTTACTATATGATAATGTATGTTTAATTCTACATGATGATATATTGCACTATTTAGAGAAAATCTCGTTGTAGACTGATAGAGTGCGTAACCTTTTAGGGTTTAACCTCCAATCCTTGAAGTTAGAGTGGCAGTAATGCTGTTGAATTTGCCCATTGTTAATGAAAAATACATTTACGTAAAAATATAATTAAATTTTAAGAATTACTTCGAGTTATTTAGAGAAAGTGAAATAATTCTTATTGAAGGTATGTTAAGCTTTTTTTACTATGTAATACATATTGTTTAAATACTTTTAAATGTCATTGCGAATGATAGTTGTGTGAATAGATTTTGAGGAATTTTAAATAGTTAACATGTTATGATTTTTTTTTCGTAAAAATGAAATTTGTTTGATTTTAGCGTAAAGATTTATATTTCACTGATAAAAAAAAATTGGATTTCGTCCTTACGAAGCGTAAGTTGAATTAAAATACAACAATACTATATTGAATTTTTTGTATAAATGGGTAGTTTTCTGGAAATGAATTATTAGCCCCTAAGGAGCTTATTCTTTTTGCCAAAATTAAGTTGTCTTCTTTTCAAATTATAGTAGTAAATATGTATTAACGCGTGTGTGTAAATATTTATTTCTTTCGGCAAGAACCTCTATATCTATTTTTTAAACATAAAATTCGCAAAATCATTGTTAAAATAGTTACTGTAAATATGATTTCCTTAAAATGAACCAAAAAACTGGTTAATAAATTATTTAGATTCTACCTCTGTGATTCTTCTTTGAATTTATAGATAAGAATGATAGAACCACATTCTCTTAGATTCTGAAGGTCTTTAGCTTTTTTCGATTTAGCTGATCCCTGGGGTTTCCTGTAACTTTGACAGGGTGCCGCATGCAATCATTACTTGCTTAATCAAAGCTCCAAAATTTTAATAAAATTTTAATTTTTACAAAGGTTTGAAAGATTTTAGGTACATATCTCTTACAATTAAAAACCACTTTCCGGAATTAATTTTCTCAACAAGAAGAATCACAAAAAAAAAACTAGATTAAAAATTCTTTTCAATATTTCAGTAAAAATCAGGATTATCATTGATAGAACAAGAGAACAATTCGATGTTAAAATGCATATACGAACAAGTAGATCTTGAGCTTTTTGGATGACAGTTTATGGGGAATATACCCAAGTTTCTGTTAAAGCTATAAAAGCCTTAATGCCTTTTGTTACAACACATTTGTGCGAAAAGTCATTTACAACATGTGTCGGAGCAAAAAGTGCAGAAATAAATTCGATGTTGAACATCAAATACGTTTACAAATATCGACAACAAAACCCGACTTCAAGTGATTATTCATATTTTACACTGAACAAGTAATATAAAAAAATGGTTTTTAAGTCAATTCCTACTTAGATCAACAACGAAAAATTTTATTTTTGCTACTTTTTATTAAATAGTTACAATTAATATAAATATGTATATACATATGACAGAATCACAACATTAAGTGGTAATTAGTTTTTTTTAAATTATCATTAAAGTATCGTATTGTTCTTTTAATTTCAGTCCAACTGAATGATTTAACACGTAAGAAAAAAAACCTTTTCAAGTTTTGACACAAGTCGCCAAAAGGGTCGCTAAGTCGCCAACGTGGCTGTATTTGTAATTCTTTAAATAATTAGTTTTAATAAATTAATTTTTAGTAATTATAATTAAATTATTGTATTGTCATCCAAAATGATCCTGTATATAAAATTTCAGCTCAATTCAGCGCTTTAAAATGTATTTTATGAACGATTGAAAATTCCACCAAGATAAATAAATAAATATACAAATATATAAATAAATAAATATACAGAGACAGTGCGAGCTAATAGTAGGAATTGAAAAAAAAATTAATAACAAACTCAATACTTTCCTCTCATCGTCTTTACTTAAAGTACCTACAACATGTTGATTAATATATATTCTAGGATATATTTATTATGTAAAGATATATTCTAGGCATGGGGTTCCCCGAAAACACATTCTAATCGATATATTTCAGAAATTTCTAACCAATTATTTTTTTTAAAAAAAAAATCTCGATTTTAGTCCTCGAATTAAAAGAATTATTTAAAATTTTAAATATGAATATTTTTTTCCCATTTCCATCACTTTAAGATTTTTTTTTATCTGGTAGAACATTATTCACTGATTTAATTTCGGTTTTTGAAACTTTTTTTCATACTTATGTACTATTTACTAATAATTAGGACTTTCACAAAAATATAGTTCTTTTATATCACATGACCATAATCTTTTTTGGGTCACTATTTTATGACAGAAGCGTGTTTTATGTGTGTTTTGTTTTCAATTGCGAAAGTAATTTATTTTTACATTCAGTTGTTTAAATCACATTTTTATTAAAAAAATCACATTTTTATTTAAAAAGAATATAAATGCAACAGGAATTTTTGAAAAATCTAATTTAATTTATAATTAAATCTGAAGCATAAATAAATATGGTGAATAATAAACTTGTGTGTTAAATGCAGATAATCCAGTACAAAATGAGTTGCTAAACTTGTAAAAATTCCTATTATATTTATATTCTAATAAAAAAAATTTTTGATAAAAACAACCATATGTAGAAATATATTCCTTTCGCAATCGAAAAAACAAAACTCACACATCCAGAAAAGGTTTTTAAATAAAAGCAAATAAATTCAAACCTAGAAACCTTCCTTCTATTTCACAGGAAACAAAGTCGATTTACATACACTTCAAAAGAAGGCGGCACATTACAAAACAAAGTGTACGCGCAACGTTACAAAATGCCATTCCGAAAGAAAAGAAAAGCACCAAACAGGCAACACCACGGTCATAATTTAGCTTTGTGTGTATGTGTGTAACATCCTAACTAGAAGGGCTACACTTTAATACATCATACTTAATGGCTTTGGATCAGATCACGTTCCCGAACTTTTTTCTTATGAGTATTATTTTCCACCGCAAGTAGCATGCTCCGCGTGCTTTGGAAATCCATTTAAGTGGAATATCTATGCAATAAAGGTCACTCAGTAAAAAACGTGGATGTGCAGTTGTGTTGGAGAAAGTTTGGAGTGAAAAGACATACGTGCCAAGTGTTTGATGTATGTCCGTTCAGGCGTTACGTTTTTAACCAGTAGCAACTGATGAAAGGGAAAAAGGAATGGTTCCTGGAACTTTTTCTGCTTTCAATAATAGGATCTGTTTGTTTTGTTTTGTTTGATGTGGTTATTATATGCCTGGAAGATTAAATGTGCTGTTGAGAGAAGAATGGTTAAGGATTTTTATACAGCAAGTTTCATGCTTGTTATCTTATTGATGTGTGTTTTGTACTGCCTTTGTTTTTTGGTGCTGATAGCGAGGGAAGATTGGAGAGATTTTCGTGAAGTTGAAAAAATATAAACAAATAACGTGAAATATATGTAGTGGAATAAGAAAAAGGTAAAATTAAACTTAAAACTGTCAAACAGAGAGTATTTAGTTTCGTTTTCGAAACTTGTTTCGAATAATTCCTGTTTTATTATTTTTTTTAATTGAAAATATTTTGTTTCAATGATAACATGCTTATTTTTATTGTTTACAAGTGGTGTGAACAACTGAGATGCCTTGTTGCTAGTTTGATAGTTTAATTTAAACAACTCTATAATAAATATATGTATAATAAATATATCTATAATAAATGTATGTATATATAACAAATATCTCTATATATAATAAATATATATAATTTCTCATTTTATTTAAAATGCGTTATTTAATGCATAACATTTTCAGTGTTATATGCATAATCTTTCATATTGTTTGGTGCATTTATTTTTGTCGTAATTCTGCTCTTACTTCCTGGCCTCGGTAGCCTAGCACAGTGCCTCCTCCCCCAACTTTTTTATCTCCGCGGACCGGTCAACGTTTGATAATTTAACCGTGGCCCGCTAAAGGGGGGAGGGGGTGTTGATTGTTTATAGTTTAGATTGTTTTGATTTAATTATTTTAATTTAATTGTACTCAAACAGACAACTGCTTTCAGAATAATATACAGTTGGACCGAAAAATGAATATAAAGTGATTTTCGTAAAAAGTCGCACAAACCTGTGAGAAATACACCACAGTAAAAATTTTTTAAAATAATTGAATGTTCCTTGTGCGGCCCGGTACTATTTGATTCACGGACCGGTACCGGACCAGGGGTTGGGGACCACTGTCCTATTGGTTATGGGCACGAACTCGTGGCTGGTGTGTCATGAGTTCGAGCGTAGTGTCTGTCGAGGCTTAAACGTCCTCCCATTTATGTGCCGTGAAAGTTAGGATAATGGTGCCAGCTTAGGTGTTGTCCTCAACACTTGACCATGGTTCAAAATCATAAGGTCCGTCGCCAACAGCTCTAGTGCAGCTTAAAAGTGCGACGTTAATATAATTCTTTCTCGTCCGCGTATTGCTCTGACTTTTCTCTAGTTTTTTTTTATCGAAATTTCTCATCGTCCAACTTGTAAAAAGTATTGTGTAAAGCTCTAAATCAAAAATAAAAGTCGTAAAAATCATCTGTACTCAAAAATGGCCTTGCAACTCGTCAATTTGTATCCAACAAAAGTTTATAGTAAATAAAAACTCGATCTTAAAGGCCTATCACGTTTCATCTTGCATCAATTCAGTAGCTCACATAAGAACCCCTGTAACTAAGGAGTGTAAAAGATGGCGTATGTAACCATATAAATCACATTTTTTGGTTCTTATCCAAAGAAAATCTTTCTGTGCACCGATATAAAACCGGTTCCGATCCTTTGTATTGAGTATGTTACGTCTTCATGTATCAAAATTAAACCAGATTGTCTTCTAATGGGTACTTTGTTTGACAGGTTTATGTTTGTGAACCTCAAACAGAAAATTTTTCCAAGGAAAATTATTTCGATTATACTAGCCGCACTATGAAAAGTGAGACTTTTTTCTTTTTAAGTTACAGTAAAAGCTAGATTGTTCAGACTTACTAGTGAAAGATAAGATTGTTTTTATTTAAAGTGTTTGGGTTATTTTAGGGGAGAAAATGGCATTTTATATCTTTATATGTACGATGATGCGATGTCTGGTATAGATAACCATAGTTCAAATGGGGGAAAAAGCGTCTATGTGAATTTTTTTTTTTTTTTAATCATTTTTTTATATAAAAAAAAACATCGATATGGAAACATATTAGTAATTTGGCTATCGATGTATTTTTCTAGGAAACAAAATGTTTTCAACACTTTGTAGATTATTTCAATAAGTACATATACTTTTTCTGGAATAATTATAAAGATGCTTTAAAATTATATATAATAGATAGATAAATAAGTGCTGTAACCGCTATTGCAATAATAATTGCAACTAAATGTCCCAATCAGCTGAAGCGCATTCTAGTGACCTCTCACATTTAGTATAGGCCAAGTCAGGGAAGAATATGGTCACTCTGAAAAACCGTCCATGTTCTTTAACCTTAATTTTTGTTAATACTATGTGTTGTCTTTCTATAACCAAGTCTAAATTAATAAATAATTGTTACACACTAAAAAGGAAACTTTATTGAACCCACAACTCCGAATCTACTACATTTAGCTTAATCTTTAACGTACAATGCTTTACAGCCGTGGTTCTTAAACTTTTGATCGCTGAGGCTCCTTTTTATGTATCAGCGTGACATCGCGGACCCCCAAAATTTTGTGAACATCCCTCCCCGATATAATATTCTTGATCAAAACATATGTTATAGTAGAGTTTTTCATTGGGAATAATTTAGTGATCTAGTCTAAAATGGCACATTTTTCAATTTTACCACGAAGCCTTTCAGAGTTTGTAAAAGAGGGAAATCTTAACGTTATATGAGAGACTCCGCGGACTCCCTAGAAAAGCGCTACGGACCCCCCAGGAGTCCACTGTTTATGAACCGCTGATTTATAGTGTTATAAATTCGTTAAGTGAATAAGAATATCATTGCGAACAATCATGCGTTGTGATTTTATTTTCCTGAATGGTTACATTTATATAATATGATTAAAAACTATATATTACGTTTAAATAAAATTTTTAACCTTTTTTTTTTTTGCTATTTTCTTGTAAATCAAAATGACAGAAAAATGCTTTCTTATATGCTTACTATTTGAGAAAATTTTATTCTCCTTCATGTAATACCATAAAATAGTTATCATTAGCTGTTCTAAAAACTTCATTCTTTGTAACAACTATATATAATAACTTTACAACAGAACAATATATATCCTTAATTATTTCCATCTACAGATAATTCCATCCATTCCTTCTTGTTAAGATTATATTTATTTATTTAAAAAAAAATTAGAGGTGTCCGATAAGTTTATTGTTCTTCCACCATAATAAACAAGACGATAAATATGGTATCCATTTTGAGTGCTAGTATTAGTATTATTATTATTATAAATTTAAGAAACCCCCCCTGTTGGTAAAAAAAATAGAACTGAGTTAAACTCATCGTGATTTATATATTTAACTCGCGAGAGAATTCGAGGACCATCAATAATGATCTCTTCAAACCTTTCAATACTTCGTCAGATGAATGATGAATGTATTTAATAGAGTCACAATACAGCTGCTTTACTTAATTGCACTTTGTAAGAAGCATGATTATAGTGATTTATCTCATCTTATCAGAAGCATCTTAGCATCAAATTGTTTTCGCGGTCACATTAAAGTTATATGTCATTCCTGTAATGCTTTTCTTCTTCATTCTGCTATGTTGGTCAAGCTCTTTAAGGATAGATATCCTTTGTCATTGACCCCTTTGATCCTTGTTTATGACTGCCATTTAATTGTTTTTCCATCACTGGCTCCATAAAGTCTAAGAAGGTAATTTATTCTTGCAACTGCTGGTGTCATTTGACAAATTGGTCCGCGTTTGTGTTTCAAATAATTACATATAAAAGGCAGTTCCTGTATAAATGATGCATCCTACAGGGTGGTCATAAATTCTTGGACACACTCTTGACGTCTTCCGAAGGCAGAATAATAAATGTGGACTGGTATTTTTGTTGTTGCTTATTTTGTCTGCAACTAAATACACTTGCTTATGTCCTGGCTGTCGACCTTGTAACCGCAGTAGTAGGAAATTTGTTGTAATATAATAATTACAGGTCGCGATAACCCAGATGTTGAAGATCTTGCTCAATAACTTGGAAACTTCGAGCGTCAATTCTGTTAAAATGTGTGTCAAAATGTATGTTAAATTTCGTGGTGCTCCAAAATTGTCGCATTGAAAATCTAGAGAGCAGGGTGTTGGCTAAAGTTGTGGTCAAAACTTAATGATACAAAGAGATCGCGAATAAAATTGCTGTAATCAACTTAATTTTGCGAGAAATAATAAAGATTTTCAGATTTATTAGTGAATTTTCATCACATACCTTAAAACCTAGAATTTTTTCGGAAGCGTTTTGTCTATTAGTATGTATTAACTGGATTTATGATTAATTTAAAATAAAGAAAACCCCTATTATATACACAGTAAAATCTTTGAAGAATGGTTGATAGACATTGGAATCTTAGTGCAAAAATATCCTCTCTTGAAATATGTATAAAAGAAGATGTATATATGTATGTAAATAAGAAACATGTATTTATGAAATTATAACTGCTTGATGTTTTATCTCGTATACGTATTTAGTTCATAAATCATTCTTCAAACTTAAATACTTTACAAACGTGATGCTGATATAGTGTATGATATTTTATAAATATGTGTATTTTTATATGATTTTATTTTAAAAAAAGGTTTCAAAGCATTTTTAGATAATTTCTAATCAAATTCTTTTAGTGCATACGAAGACTATGTAAGAATATAACCAACAAAATTGTCTTTTTAAAACACTAAATTTTTTTATTCGTGTTGCCCTACATAATATTTGTTCGTTACATTGAACATATTAAAATCGGAATACAGCAATATACTTACGTTTACAAATACAACTTATCATTTTATAACTACTTGTATAACTTTTCACATTTAACACAATACATAAAGCATTCTAAACCACGAAGAACCTCTTAAATCGCGTTAGTGTTTTGACCTTGGAAGAACAAAATGACTTAAACCATTAAAAATATCGCGTTATTTTTTTAAAAATGAAAAATTACTGTGAGAACAATAGTGTGAGTCTTAACGACTTTTTAAATTTCCAATTTCGCAATGACATACCTACATGGACGTATTCTACTTTCCCAGTGAATTAGACGTTTGTGGTGTAAACCGAAATCAATTTTTTAAAATTCCAAATTGAAAAAAAAAAGAACTCTTTTTAGAATTAAAAGCAATTATTATACATAATGGATTCTATTTATATGTCATTCAGTTGTATCTGCAATGTGTACTTCTTCCCCTTATCTCAGAAAAAAGAATTAATAGCAATTACAGTCACCAATGAAACTCGGTGAGACATAAACAATCTAATGAAGGGTAACTTATTTAAATTGGCGGTTCCGTAAAGAAGCAAAGAACCGTCTGACTTTTTTAAATCAACAGTTTCGTCATCATAAAGCCCGTGCGCCAAGTCCCATTGCGAATTTGACACAGTTTTATTACTGCACTTTCGTATGAAAGGGATCAAGGTTTTTCAATATGCGAACACTTTTTTGTTTAAATTGTTCATTTATTGGCTTCCAATAGAGATAATTATCCCAGGTTCTTGTTTTGTTGTTGATGATTGAGTGTAAATTTAAATGTAAGCAGAAAGGAGTAGGTTTTGTTCTTATACGTAAAGTGATTGAAATTTCAACCTGGTACTTCCATTTCTGGTGTGTTCTATTGGATATTTAGTAATTTGAATTTAATTTCTGTGTTTTTAATACAAATAAATCAAAAGGAACATAATCAATGAAAGGTGTATCCACGTTAGCATTCTTTTATTTCCTTTATTTGGGGTGTAATGTGAAAAATGCACTCTGTTATTTATAATACTGAAAAATGTTTCTCGTGTATCAATAGAATGGCTTTTTTATTGCAACGAAATATGGAAATTAAGCCTTATTTATGCATATTTTCTCATATCATACAGGGATTTTTTTAGTTTTAGCTTTTGATGTATTTTGTTCATCTTATGTATAAATTTGAATATTTGTATATTTATTTATTTGTAAATTATACGAATTCACATTGTTGTTGTTGTGTCCTTCCTGAAGGGAAGGAATAAAAGTTGCCTGAGTCTGTGACAGGTTGGACTTCTACACGATAGAGATGGCGACACCACCTATCTCCAACTCCACAATTTAAGCATGAAACTGGAGGGGAGAAGAGGGAAATATTCTCCAGCTACCTGCACCCGGAATTCACACTGTTGATCGTTTCATTTGAAAATTTTGTTGGGAGCATCGCTGATAGAGATAAGAAGTCCCCTTATTAAATCTAGACTTGGAATTTGACAGGCGTATTTCTTTTGTTGAGTACAGATCTACTATTAACGGGTTCTGAGAAAATCGACTTCCAAGAAATAATTACGGAATGGTTTTGATAAAAGTTCCCGTTTTTGAACTATTACACTTCCAGGATTGAAATTTGGCTAGCATATTTGCGTAATCTATTTTCGTGGGTTTTGCGGAAATCGACACCCAAAGGGTAAGATTGTGGGGGCGTAAAAGATAAATATATATTTCTTGGGGGGAGGGTCCGAAATCAAGAGGTGAGGACTTTAAGTTTTGAGACTTAAATATCGATAATTTAAAAACAAATATATAGTCATACATTATCATGAAATACCCACTGAAGCTGGTGGGAAAACGCTAGCAATTTGTACTTTTCTGATATTTATGCTTATAGCAGTACAATTTTGTTCCAAATGTATTCAAAAACATACCAGAGAAAAATAAATAATATTCTAAATCTATGCGCCTACGCGTAATGGATCCGTTTTGCACATCCACACACAACTGTTTTAGTTTATGATCTGAAATCAAATGTTTGTTTTTGCCTGTTAAATATGCAACAAATCGTTTGCTGAATATAAGTCGAGCCCAAAATTCTATTCTATATTTAAAGAATTAATGTGATGTTCGAGACGGAATAATTAACAAATAATTCCGGTTATAAAATACAGAGAAAAATAAATGAGTTAACTGTTTAATAAAATGTCTGAGTTTCAGGTAGTCTTTCAAAAAGAACTCTTAGTTTTGAATTTTATATTAATGCATTCATTAATTTTTTCGTAGACCGTCAAAGAGATTTGAACATATTAAGATCAACAACATATTCAGAGATTATATTTTCCATTCTTCACACGTCTACGTTGAGTTTTTAAAATTTCAAATGATTTGTCATTTGAATAATTGATACTAATTTAATCTATTTATTTTTGGCTTATAATTCCTATAGATTAAACGTACTTATACCTTCTTAAAATTTATAGAAGAAAAGAATATGTAAGCTACGCGTTCTTGTATACATCTTTCCCTTTACGTACTATGTATATATTCCACATTTTTTTTTCGTCGTACGCCCTTGACTACAGAGGAAAATGTTAATAAAAACTAATAGAATTTTCTTTAGTCTCTATAATTATATAATTCTGCGAAGTCAAATTAATAGTCGCGAGATGAAGAGTTACATTAATCATCTGTTATTGATAGTTGTTGTTAAGCGTGTTCGAAAGGGGTTTGGCACTCCCATTGGCTGAATAATGAACTAACATCAGTTTTAATGAAATTTCATATTTAACAGGCGTGAAGTTTTTTATATTCTAAAATGATCAGTTTGGTTGTTGAAAGACAATGTTACATGTTTGTTATAAATTGCTATCTATTTCATTGCAAATTACAGTAACACGGATTGCTTTCTCATAAAAAAAATTCAATTTGGATTATAGCTTTTAACCTTGGCTGCGATAGGAGAATTAATTTTAGGAATTATATAGGTATGTTCCATCTTTAAAATGTGTACTTGTCACAGTTACAGTATGTTTATGTAGTTGATCATCTTTCAAATGCTAAGGAGGTTTACACTGTTAACAGGCAGGTTTTTTTAAAGTAAATTATAATGTATTCTGCAACTCTTAGTAACTACAGTAGATTTCTTAGACAGCATATAACACACACGTACAAATATATAATAGCGCAAATTTAAAAGAACACAAATATTGAACACAGCAATTCAAATCCATAATCACAATTTCACATCAGGCAAATGAAACGCATTGTCGCTGTCAAATGTTTGACTTCCAAACATTCCTTCACTGCATCATCCTCAAAAAGGCTGAAAAGAACCTTTGTAGGAACTTCTGAAATTTTCTCATCTGATAATAATCCTAGATTCTTCTTTATATTTTCTGGATGCAAAAAAATTGAAATTTGGCGATGTATGACAATCAATTTTGTCTCCAAGTCCATCGACAAAATTCATTCATATTCATTTACAAAAACTGAATGAGTAATTTTCCTTTGTCTATAAACGATCTTTACATCCACAAATGGCCACGATAGCCTGTGGTCAGAGTCACGAATTTGTGGCTAGCATTGTCGAGTTTTCAAGCCACTTAAGACCCGCCAGGTAGATGCACGTTAAATCTGTTTAGGCTAAAAGTCCTTCCGTTGACGTGGTGTTGTAGTTTGGAGAGGGCTCCCCAGCCCTCGTGTTGCTTCAGAATGTGACGTCAATAAACATTCAATCCTTCCACAAACTGATTGAAGTGTCGTAACATATTTTAACTTAGGTAAAATGAATTTCATCGAATATAATATTGTTTTTTTTAAAGTTCTTATATGTAAAATTAGTGCATTAAAATGTCTAAAGTTAATATTAAGAGATAGGTAACATACAAGAAGTCGAAACTTGAAAATTCGAGAAAAAACACAGTTTATGGAATTTAAAGTTAACTTAAATAAATCATTTATGTACATAATAATAAAAAAAAAATGATTTTTCAGGAAGATTTTTTTTTATATATTCTACAAAATCAACTTAAATTTCTTGAAAGCTATTTATAGAAAACGAATAACGAACATTTTCAAGCTATTGTGAAAAAAAGAAAAACTAAGAAAAATATTAATTTTCAAGCAGATTGAATTTAATTAAGTTCTTTTTTAAAAATATAAAACTTGAAATGTTGATTATACTTCCCGTTTGATGATAGTTGAGAAAAATTTAAGGTATCAGTTAACCGCCTATTAATTTAGCCTGGGTTTGCTGTTTATAACTTTTTCATTATTTCCGGATATTTGATTCTCTATTCGTTATTTTTTATACCAATGAGATTCGAAATATTATTGTTTGGAGAAAACCTGTTTTCTCATTTCTCTTTGTGTGCCCCATTGATAGGAAGTTTTAAATTATTAAAAACATATTTACTTTAAAACGATGTGAACTCTTCAATATGCAATTTCGCGGTCAATTGTTTTCTCTTATTGAAAAACAATCGAAGTGAAGAGAGAGATACATATATTTGGGTCAAGGCTGCTGATCACTCCTGCCATCTCCCTTTGAGCTCAAACAATAAGACATTCGCATTGAAGGTATTAGATAGCCATGAAGTATTGCTATCTGATACGTATTGTTCAATTTTTCCCATACTCATATAACTAAATACACTTTCCTTATTTTTTATTCAATTTGTCCGATATTGAAAATGAATTTTCTTGAAAAGAGGAAAATTAATTATTTCTTTGTTATAAAGATTTGTAGTTAAGATTACAAAGTCACTGTACCTTATTCTACTTTTCAATGTAGTCACTGTAGCTACCTAGGCACTTTTCGTAACATGGGACCTGTTTTTCAGTTCCGAATTTATATTCCTCTTTCGCCAAAGATTTGCCAGAATACCACTTCCTGTATTCCTTCCCTTTCGCCTGTGAACTATTTTCTACCGAAATATTCCTTTAGTTTAGAAATTAAGTGAAAATCATTTGGTGCCAAATCAGGTCTGTAAGAAGGATATACAAAAATTTTCCACTTATGATGCTGAAATTCTTCGTGCTGATGCATAGGATTGCGCTGTGATATCGTGGATATCTCTGGCTCAATAAAAACACACTAAAGATGCATCAGTCCTTTTTTTGTTAAATCCATGATCACAAAAACTCAGACTTAAATTATACTTTGCGCAGATTTTAGAATATTATACGAATCCCGAATTGTTGAAACGTTGTTTAGAGAAGGCAAAAATCGTCGGCAGACACAAAATCTCCACACGTTAACCCTTACCAAACTTTCCCGGTACAATCGTACTACTCTTCTGACTGCTCGCGCAGACGCAATACTTCAGATCAGCCTGGTTGCCATCTAACATTCTAGAATACGAACTGTCTAAAGTTCGTGACAGCGCATTGTCATAAACCTTAAGTTCTTTGAAGACAACAACATTCTCTCCACGTCTCTTGTTTTGGATGGCGCGTTGAAGTCATTGAAGAATTTAGATAGGCCGAATATATATATTCGATAGGCATTCAGAAAACGAATGCTACGCACTTCGCATTTGGTGGGATTTATGATCCGCTCAGCCATTTTGACAAAACAAAGGTGCACAAAATTCAGCAACAAAATTTAGTTCACACTGAAACAAGAGAAGGAACAAGCTGAAACGCATACGTTAACGATGGTAATATGTTAAGCATTAGAATAAGTCTGTGCAACGCCGGGAAAAATGGAGTGGAAAGAAAAATTGTCTCAGTGAAAAGAAGTGAAAAAATTTAGAAAAAGGGAATTTTAATGACATAATTATAGAAATCACTCACATTGCGCGCGTACACACACACAGAGAGAGATAGAGAAGTGCTATCGTCATGAGGGAAACAGGAAATTCCCATGGAGATGAAGTTATAGACTCGGTTAAAGCCCGTGCAACGCCGGGCTAAGAGGAAGGGAAAGAAGCGAAGAAGTTAAAGTAATTTCGGAAAAGAATGTTGGAAGTGCTGATTTTGTGAAGGGAGGGAAAATTTTAAACGGAGAAAGCCCGTGCAACGCCGGGCAGCTAGTATATTAGTAATTATTGATCTTACCGTCACTGATCACTCATTTTAATTATGTACAAATATGGCAATAAAATATTTTATATCGGGATCATCAATGCTTTCTTTCTAAAGAAATCTTGAATTAGATAAATAATTGCGCTTTATTACGAGTAATTTTCTTTTTATAAATAGCTATATGCAAGATTATTATCTTCCTGCCTTTAAATAGATCAAAAGCATATCGACCGTTATTTTTAAACGCGAGTGAATCACAAGCAACATTTAAACGAACCTTGTAGTCTTTCCTGTATTTGTTGTTTGTATTGAAGAATCTATGGAAAGTTTCATCCAATACTGATTTGCATGCAACTGAGCCTTTCAAGAACGCCTACGAAATTTCGTCACAGTTCTTTGGCCTCGTTCGACCTCCACAAAATCAAAACATATGGTTTATACCTGCAGCGCGTGTATGTGTGGGATTTGGAGTTGTATTACAGATAATATTTGTGAGAAAATATCAGCATCTGTACCTTAGTTCAATATTTTCGTGTTATTTGTAAATGAAAAAGATATTTTGGAGTTAACTAAAACATCTGAAATGAAATAATTTTTCTGTAGAAATGTCCAATTTATTTAGATTTAAATTCTTCTCTGATTGACATTAATATCTCAGTCATACGTTAAGCGCCGACTTTAGTCGTGCTGTTATTCGTATTTGGTGCAGCTTGATTTGTATTTTTAAATTCCTTCCTTCCTCAGTGACTCGACAGCCCAGGGTGGGCATTGACCTTCTCAAGAAGCCTTTCCCTAGCCAGCCTTCTTCCTGCTAGTGTTCTCTAATTCTTAGTTCTCAAAACTAAGAGATCTTTTTCTGGACAATCAATCCGTCTAAGATTTGGCTTGCCCTTTCTTCATGTGCCAATTAGTTGGGCATTGAAGACTTTTTTTAGTAGTGCGGTCTTCGTCCATTCTGACAACGAGATGGTCATGGTCGCTAACTCGTGACTGGCATAGTTTCGATCGAGTCATAATGTAACTAAAGACCCACCGTGTACCAAGGATTGAATATGTCGAAGCTCAAAGCCCTCACGTTGTCATGATATAGAAGTTTGGATGGGAAAGTGAGAGTGTTTATATATAATAACATCACTCTTGTAAAGCAACGTACCTCTTGATTTGAACCACGGTCAAGTGACGAGGACAACACCTGAGCTAGCACACCCCTCCGAACTCCCATACCACACCAACGAAAGGACTTTGAGCCTCGACACATTTAACGTGCATTAGCCGCTCTACACGGTGAATCTTCATTGGCATTAGACTCGAACTCTTGACACGTCGGCCATGAGTCCGTGCCCAGTGTAACTTTGAAGAGTGGAGTGCTCACGAGTATTGTTCTCATTTCTTTAACTGTTTCAAATTTTTGAGGTCCATCTCTAATAGCTTTGTGACTTTAGTAAATAATCCATCAAGCAAAGTATCTGCATTAAAATCTTTTGCAAATGAATGTAGATTTGCGAGAAGAAATAGAATCGATAGTCTTGAATAATATTTTTACCAGAGAAGGTTGTCGTAATGTGAACAAATGTAGCAAAAGAGTACGGTTCATAACGAATCTTAAAGATCTACAGTGGATTTTTGCTTCGAAGTGTTAAATTCTACGAATAAAATCTTTTTATCTTGTATGTCTTTGTTAAGAATAACGCCATTCATGCCGAAAAAAAGTATAGAATGTCACTGTCAATAACCATTAGTTTCCATCGTAACGGATTAAAAGCGCTTTGGCAAATGCCTAAAAAAATGAAAGAACCAGTTTGTCAGCAAATGAATACATTTTTTTTTATCTCATCTTATTCCAAACTTCCGAGCTTTTTTTATTTTTCTTACCTTTACCTTTTTCACTTGCCCCTTCTGTCTTGCATCCTTCTATCTATCTTTCGTGGTTTTTCTTTTTTCATTCTTTCCGAACTCTTCCCGAAGGCCGTTTTCCTAATTTGGTGTCTTACACGTTCCAGCGTGTATTTTTTACGTAACGCCGGTAATTCTGTCTGGAAATTTGTGTTTGACAGGTGGCATCGATGATGTATAAACCAGAGGTAATGTAAGCGATTTCATTCGTAATTGCTTTTGTCTTTTCGCAATTTAATCTCTGTCTGGTAGCATCCATTCATCTCTCATCTATGAAATGCTTATCAGGACTGCCCTTTAATAATTTTCCGCTTGAGAATAGATTTATTTTTATGGCAACGGTGATATTGTTTTATGTTTTTTTCTGATAAATGTAATTCTGCCAGACTAGTGTGTGTGTGTCTTCGTGGATCAACAGTTAGATTTCTTGAAAACTTTCCAAGAAAAGACAGATAAAAATCTTATGCTTGAAAAAGGAACTGAGTAATACAATGTAGCGAAGTATTTTATTTATTTGTAGTTAAAAAAGAGGTTATTTAAATGTAGTTGCATAAATGAGTAATAAAGTTATTTGTAAGTGATATTCAAGGGCACTGCTTAGAACAATCTGTAAAATAGTATCTGTGTGGGAGAAATCGTTCTTCGGAATAAATATATTCATAAATATATTTTATTTAAAGCTAACTTTAATTATGTGTTGTTTTTAAGTACTGTGGGAATCTTTTTTAAAAGAGCAAAAGTCAGCAATAAGTTATGAAAATACACTTTATATATACCATGAATTAAAATAACGTGTAAATATTTTTCCATAATAGCTAATAAGAATTAATAAAGGCTAATTAAAATATAATGAAGCTGAGTGGTAGAGTATTGCGCTTCCTCACCACAGGTCCGGGGTTCAAATCCAGGCTGGGCAAGGTCGATTTAGCCTCGCATCCTTTCATTGGGTCGATAAATGATTACTAAACTTGCTTGGGAACTGAACACTGAGGGTTTCGCGTCAGATTGACCACTTGACCAACCACCCCCAGCGCCTATGGTTACGTAAACTGAGATAGGCTCAGTAGGTCTTGGCCTTCATGGGCTGTTACGCCACTGAGTTCAGTTCAGTAATTAAAATATAATAATTATTATGAATATATAAATGCATATTATATAATTAACATGGTTCAAAATTACGAAGGTGGCCGCGGTAGCGTAGTGGCCATGGTCATGAACTCGTTGCTAGCGCGTCATGAGTTCGAGCCTAGTGCGGCTAAAGACCAGCCGCGTAGAGAGGGCCGATGCACATTAAATATGTCGAGTCTCAAACGTACTCCCTTTGGTGTGGTGTGGAAGTTAGGAGAGCTCAGGTGGCCTCGTCATTTGACCATGGTAAAAAATTACGAGGCTCGTCGCCAATAGCTCTCGACACGAGTTGCTTCAGAGTGTGATGTCAGCTAAAAATCAAATCAAATCGTGTAGGGATAATTATGATACAATATCCCTTGATTAAATAATTTTAAAACAAAAAAAGTTGACTAAAAGTAGGAAAATTTAAGTATTGTAGAATTTTTTCTTCCTCTTTATTTACTAAGAAAACTTTTTAAAAAAATGTTAACAATTTTTAAATAAGAAAAAAAAAATTGTGAATCTTCTATATTAATACGGTGAAGAAAATTAAAAGCAATTTTTCTTCTTTATCGACTTCTTTACTAAATATTTATGAAATTGAATTCGTTTTTGTAATGTGGCCGTTGCAGCCTAGTGGTCATAGTCATGGACTTGTGGCTCGTGTATCATGAGTTCGAGCAATAGTGTTACTGAAGACCTGCAGTGTAGAAGGACTGATATACATTAAATCTGTCGAGGCTGAAAGTCCTCCCGTTGTCGAGGAGAGGAAGTTAGGAGAGGGGTGCTAGCTCAGGTGTTGTCTTCGGCACTTGACCAGAGGGCTGCGGTAGCCCAGTGGTCAAGGTATCGGATCATGGCAGGCATGTCATGAGTTCGAGCCCAGTACCACTAAAGACCCGCCGTGTACGGCAGTGATGCATGCTAAATCTGTCGAGAGCTGAAACGTCCTCGCGTTGATGTGATGTGGTAGTTAGGAGCGAGGGGTGCCAGCTCAGGTGTCGTCCACGTCACTTGACCATGGTTCAAAATTACGTAGTCCGACGCCAAAGCCCTCGTGCAGCTGAAACAGTGCTTGAACACTCGGAACTTGACCATGGTTCAAAATTACGTGATCCGTCGCCAATATCCCCATGTGTGGCTTTGTACTAGGACAAATATTAACACTCACTCTTTCGCTTTTGTGAAAATTAAAGTTGTTTTTAGTTTTTTTTTTTCGAATTAATTAGTTTTGTTATCTGTATCTTAATAATTTCTAAAATAATTTTCGCAGTTCCACATTTGGGAATGTATTCTTCCGCCTACCTAAAGTACGCTATTTCTCAATTCCAACTATTAGTTCACACTCTCTATGTATATATATATCTCTTGTTTCAATTTTCTTTTTATCCATCCACTCAACTTCAAATACATTTTTTTAAACTTCTAGTGCAGGGATGGTGAACCAGTGGCACGCGTGCCATTCATGGCACGTGACACAATATTTTTGGCACGCCAGCGATCAAAATGGTTTTTATTTTATTCCAAAATTTCAAAGCTCACTATGGAATATTTCGAAAAACAGCGAGTGATCGGTCACGGCAAGCACACTCGTTTGTTATCGTCTTGCCTTAGTTACGTTGTAGACCATAATTGTTTATGATGTAAAGTTTGTTTACGCATTGCATAGTCAATTTCAGTGACACAACTGTATTTTAAAGTTTATCTGTGTTATATTTACGATTTTAAACTGTTATTTAACATGCCTAGTTCAGCAAAAGAACAAAAAGTGCAAGATAGTAAGTGTAACAGAGAATTTTAAATTTGGTAGACCTAGAAACATGGCATGATTAGTAAAGGTGACAAAGCGGTGTGTGTTTTATGTTCTGGAATAGTGGAATACAGAGAGCATCGTCTGTAAAACGGTATTTTGAAACAAATCACAAATCCTCGTGTCAAAAAGAGTGAACCACAGCAAATATAATTAATTGCTTAGAAACCATTTGGCAGACCGCACAAATTCAGCATGTATTCTACAAAAAGTAACATCTTACAATCCTAACATAAGATATTTGCCATTCATACACAATCTGCAACAACAGGAGTCACACTAATGTTACTCTTTAATTTGAATTACACATATAACTAAAACATTTATAATTATACAGGGCAAAAGGTATTTTTTCGTAGTAAATAGAGTTTTGTGTTTTTAGTATTTAGTTTTATTATTTCCCAATAATCACAAGTCAAAATTATTTGACGGCACGTCTATACCTCATTAAACACCTTTGTTAGAAAAAATGGCTCGTTGATCCATAAAGGTTCGCCACCCCTGTTCTAGTGGATGATACTTGATGTTAATACAGTTTTTTCAAATATTAATTCATTGATTAAATTTAATTGCCGTAAAATCCGGCGAATACCGCGCACCTATACTTTGAAGTTTATAATTTTTAGGTATATTCGCCGTATAACGCGCACCCCTCGTTTTACGAAGAAATCTTAAATATTAACATGAGTTTTTCTCTTAGGTTTTGAAGTAATTTATTCGAGGTTAGTTTTTTTCTAGAACTACAACCCTTTTAGTTCATAAGGCAAGTTATTTCTTTTATATAAGCAGTATTTCGATACATGTAGAAGTAAAAAATTTTTTATTCTAATTTCTTTTGTTATTTTTAAAGCTATCGTTTTTTTATACCCGGCGTATAACGCGCACCCTTAAGTTTTGATCTTATTTTTTGTGTTAAAAGTGCGCATTATACGCCGGATTTTACGGTAACTAAAATAACGTTTTTCTTTTTTGACCAAAGTAGGAATTGACTTATTTTTTTATATACATATTGTTTTCCTATATCATTGCAAAACTTTTAAAACTGAAACGAAGTTGGAATGATTAATTATGAATGGTACAAGATGCTAGGGATTTCTGATTCCATATGTATGGAGTACATTTAAATCGTTTAAATTGAAATCGCACTAAAAAAATTTAAAAAACGTCAGTATAACTAATTCTTTTAATCTTTTTTTTTAAAAAATGTACTTAAATTTATTATGAATTTAACAATAATAAAGAAGCTCGTCCTAAATTAATTTTTTTCTTTACTCTCACACAACTATGGTTTTTCGGACAGTATATTTGTATTTTTCTCATAGAGAGCGCCTTATCATCTCAAAATAAATATAAGATGTACACTGAAGTCATTGAAAAAGTTTAATTTGAAATAAAAGATCCTGTTTAGTTTAAATATATTATGTTATGGTGGGCAGACATATATATATACACCTCTTCAAATCTCAAACCGCAGAAAAAGTATTATGTCACTTGTTAAAATACTGTACCGGTTAGATTACGTAACCGATACGTAATATAATTGGATATAATTTGTCTGCTGTAATAGTCTGCCATATGATTCAAAAAGTTAGTCCATCTCTGTTGTCTGGTGGAATACATTGTCGTATAATTTCTGTTTTAGTATATTAAATGAAATGATCTTTCACATCTAATGACAAATTTGTATAGTATACGATGTATTGACAAACATCTGTGTTTCCCTTTGAATTGTTACTTTTGTTTTTTTTAATGTAAAGTAATTTTATGTTATATATATATATATGATATAGAATTTAAAGCATTAAATTTTTTAATTGTGGTTTGGTGGCATCGGAAGAGAATGTGTGTATTTGTTGTTGTTTCAGATGCCTCTTGATCGACGGTGTCAGATCGAAGCCCACGTAACTGATCGTGGTGGTAAGAGGCTAGTTTTACGTCTCTCGTTATCCGCAGCTTTGAGCACCATACAGGTGACAGTACGATTTGGCTAGGTTCCGCCTGAATTTTGTGAGAGAACCCTCTGAGGTGTGATCAGAGGCCTCCCACCAACCTCTCGGGAGGACTTTCTGTACTATGAATATAAATCTTCGCCCTACATGCCACACAGGCATTATACACTTACAAACATCCATGCCTTCCGCTATATCTGATGAGTAGTTACGTGTGCATTTAATGAATAAAATCAATAATAAATTAATTGAAATGGAACATTTGTGTGTGATTTAAATTATTAGATTTCATCTCTATAAATACCTTTTTTAAAGTTCATATTTTTAAAATGATCTTTGGATCTTGAAGATGGAGTCGTTGGTGTGTCTTTTGGAAAATAAGTTTGCTGCGTATTTATTTCTTCCTACGTGTGCTTTCTGCTACGTGTGCTTCACTGTGATTTATGTATTGTTTTCTCTTTCTTCTAGCGACCGGAAGAGTCACGGCACAGTTTCCGAACGAAAACCTTCCGAAAAGATCGAGTGTGTGACGTCTGCCAGTTGCCCATCGATTACCAGGGAAATTCCTGCAAAAGTGAGTAATGTTTTGATTCTTTTTTATGCTTACAATACGAGTATTATTATATTTTAAAATCACGATAAAGGAACTATCTTTGAGTGTTTAGGATGAAAAATTCTGTCTCTGATATAATAATGCTCTTTGGAACATTATTCTTGTGAGTAGTATTTAATTTTTTAAATTTAATAGTATGCGAGAGAGAGAGAGAGA
>BMAV01014440.1:108773-119731 GCA_019973955.1 Trichonephila inaurata madagascariensis
CCCCCCCGGGTCGAAAGTCCACCATTCTTGAATCATGCTCCTTTTGATTTTGTCGATTTTCGGGAACAAAAAAACAGAAAAACTAATTGTTAATGAATAATTAACATTAATTAATATTAATCATTAATAATAAATACTTAATTAAATTTTACGTACTATATACTTAGAATCATAACCAATCGGAAAAAAAATTAAGGGCTTTGGGGGGTCTGGACCCCGAGGATCCCCTCTTGTGTGCGCCACTATAAAGAACTTATTATGTAGAAAGGGTGATGAACGTTTAATAGTCGAGGCTCAAAGCCCTCCCGTTGTCGGGGTGGTTTAGTTAGCATAGGGGTGGGCAGCACAAATGTCGTCCTCATCTTTTTTTTATTTTGATCCTGCAACTACTGTGAATCCCTTAGGGAACTTTTCTGTGCATTTACGAAGCCATTTCGTACGGTCTTTCCCATCAGTTGAGCAGTAAAAAATGGATCTTTTTTATATAACAGTTACTGAAATGTACACACGTCTCATCGAATATTACCACGTATTTCCATTTTTCAGCAGCTAGGTATTTTTCATATAAATTTTCTACAATTTGTAATTCTTTCAGCAACATGTTTTGGCAAAAGCAGATGAACTTTAGGCGTAGACATTTTTTTTAACTTTAAATCTTTATGAATAAATAATAAGACTTACTGCAGGGGTGGTCAAACTTTTCCAAGGCACGGGCTACTTCTAATTTTTTCAAGGTATTGTAGTCCACCCAATGTCGTATATGAGGTGAACTAAGAAAAGGTCTACAATGTTTATTATAATTTAATAATGCACTCTTACTATCATAACTACAATGAAAAAAATCTTAGGTTTTTAAGTTCACGTTTACAGCAAAACGCAAGAAAAAATTATAATATCTACAAATACAATAATATCAAATGTTGCATTTATGATCTTAAAATTCAAAATACATTAAAAAATAAAACATATTAATCTAAAGTTAGTTCTTGTAGTTACAGTCAATAAAAGACTTAATCTGCATACTGTCTGTCAATCTTGAATATTTCGGAATGTAATTACTAACTTCAAGCGGTCACCACGAAATGTCTTGAAGGATCACCGGTCGATCGCGATCGACTTAATGCCCATCCGGGACTAACAGTGTTGAAAGACATTCCTAGTTTCGATGCAATAAAGTTTTTAGTCGGTGGGTTTTTTTTCAGAATCAGAGACTTCTTGATAGTTGCCAGCGTTCGAACAGTTGTAAGAGGAGATTTCGTATTCATGTTTTCATTTTTACTTTCAGCTAGACTCTCTCTCTTTTCGCTTTCAAATTTAATATATTATGAATACCTTTTTTAGTGCAATAATTATGACTTTTGCACCGCTTTATAATTTTTTGATATGAATATTTCTTCTGGAAAGCGTTATTACGTAACCTTCGGTCATCTATCAATTTTAGGAGCCATTTTCAAAATAAATTTTTTATTTTATATTCCAATCAAAAGAAAACATTAGCAGGCGATTATTCTGAGTTGTCAAAGTTTTATCTTGAAATAAAAACGAGGAAATAACTTACTAAATTGTTTCTATAAAATGCGAATGACCTTCTATATTGATTTAAAAATATTACTGTCCTTTCTCGCCATAGGATTATAAAAGCTATAAAATAAAGCTATCAACCCTTTAAATTTTTTAAAAAAGTAAAAAACAAAAAATATTTTTAATATCTTAAATACGAGTATAAAGAAGCTTTACGTACCGTATTGATTTTTTTTTTCACCAATGCGTATGTTACTTGCGATTTTATTGGATTTCCTTCCAAAATAATTTTTTTATTAAAGCATCCTCTTCTTCATGTGCCCACGTTTCCAAATTACGCAATTGGTTTTGCTCTTATACGACGTTGATGTAAATTAAGCGCATTTTTAGAACCATTAGCGCAGCTGTTCAATTATCTGAGTGGTATTTTTTATTGTACATTACTGAAAGCAATGTTTTCCAATGAATCGTCATATGTTTGCGAAAAAGAAAGCGTACTTCCAAAAAAAAAAACAGTAGGGGGAAAAAAACCCAGAATTGTCGCTACAATAACAGTATTAGATTGAAATAGTTGACGCTCATAAAAAAAATGAAATCCGAGTGACTTATTGCTCAATTTAAGACGAAAAGAGGATAATAATAATGCGACAGTCTACATAAAAATATGTCAAATATCACACGTGTGAGCATTTTTTTGCGACCACACCCTGAGCAAGCATTCTATCACCTATTTAAAAAAAAAAGTCGCCAGAATTAGGACATCCAGTTTTAAGTATCAACACAGATGGTTTGTTTACATGTAAAAAAGCGTCACTCAAACATCATCCACTTCACTTCTTTTCATTGAGGATGATTTATTTTACTCTTGTAGAAAATGATTTGTTGATGGTCAGGCATCATCATGGTCCTTGTTACTGACGTGCCGCGTGGTAAAAATTTGCGAGTCATAGCATCTGTATCATCTCAGAAACTGAAAATTATGTTGGACCGTGGCGAATTGGGAGGAAGAAGACTTCACCGGGCTTAAAACCCTTGTTGCTGTAGCGTGCCAATCCAATTTACCAATATGATTCAGGGGGCCACATTGTAGAATATATTTGAAGCAATACGATTCCCGCGATAATGCATGCAGAGCTAGGGAATAGAAGTCTAGAAAAAAAGATTGAGAGTTTTATTATGTACTAGCTGTTATAACCATTCTTCGCACGGGTGAATTGAAAAATTAAACAATACAGATTGAATGGGTCGATTTTTGAAAACACCTTCCTAAGCTGATCTCTGCTCAACAAAAATAACACATTGTTACACATTTTGTGTAATGAACGCTTAAAATAGTATAAATAATTTATATCTGGAAGTGTTATATGTTGTTAATATTACTTTTTGTTGTATTTATTTTATGTTAAAATTGTAATCAGCATCACACTCCACCTGTTCAAGCTTTCGCAGTTCCTGGCGTAGACAAAACAAAATGCAAAGTTGTGCTTCACACATAAAAGACAGATATATGCTGTCGCGGGCTTTTTTGCAAATTACAGAATTTTTCCTACTTACTTGACAATTATCGTTATATTTTGGACACTGCACACAATATCTTTATAAATTTTAGCCTATGTGTTATTCTGATGTATAAGCTATATTATTGTAAAGTTTCATTAAAATCCATTCGGTTGTTTTTAAGTGAAAGAGTAACAAACATCCATACAAACTTTCACGTTTATAATATTAGTAAGGATCAATTATGTGTCAAGTAGCTGTCTATTTATCGTTCAGGTTATCTTTTAGATTTTTTCTTCATTCCGTAGGTGTTACTTTCTATTATTCTGAAGATGTTAGTTCCATAAGCCAAATAGCCTCGGTAGCTAATTGGTCAAAATAACGGACTCGTGTCCGGCGTGTCATGAGTTGTCCGAGCCTACCACTCCTAAAAAGGGGGCTGATGCACATTAAATATGTCGAGGCTGTGGTGTGGTGTGGAAGTTAGGAGAGGAGGGTGCCAGCTCGGGTGTCGTCCTCGTCATTTGACCATGCTTCAAAATTACGAGGTTCGTCACTAAAAGCCCTCGTGTAGCTGAATAGTGCGACATTAATTTCTCTCACTCACTCATAAGTTCCATTTCAAAATTATCAATTTCCATCCGCTCAAAAATCGACAGATATGTTGAGTACTATAGAGTTCCACTGAGAGTTGTATCGCGCGCAGGCCACGCCACACGTGCCATAGGTTGCCGACGCCTGGTCTATCGTATTCTTTCCTTTAGGAAAGGATTTAGACTTTAAACAACATTTCCTTTTTTGTTCGTTACTCTTCTGTGAGTTATTTTGACCCAGTGAACTTCGGAAACGGAACATAAATACAGCCTTAAAGAAAGGAATCAAAGGATGAAATATTTGTTGCCAAAAAGAAAACACTTTTGTTTCAAAGGTCTTGTGCGTGAAGTATTTTTTCCAGATCTCTATCTTTCAATTTGTGATATTATTATCAGATAGAAGAATCCTTTTTTTTTCAGCCTCGTCACTCTGGATGAACCCATTTAACTTGGATCTCGAGTTCTAATTTTGATTTGCGACGAATGATATGATCGCTAAATTTAAACGGTGTTTGCTTGACGTGTTTCACGCCTGTGGAATGATTTGGCAACAGACACTTCAAACGCAGTTCGTAAATTGCTTAAAAAACGTTTACTCATACGTGGCCTTCGCTGTTAAATTTTAGAATCTCTGTTCTTAGTTCGTGTAACTTGATATTTGATTTGAATTCATTACCCTTTTATTTATTAACGTCTTCCATGTTGCATGGAATACAAAAGATAAGATATATGTCACTTCACATAGTTTATATAATAAAGTTGTTCACATGCCATATCCTTATTTGTTCGTCAACCATTTTGGAAAAGCTGTTTAGATCAACAATATCTTTTTTTTTTTTAAATTGGTTTAAGAAGTTTTGTGTTTAGGTAATAGCAAACTATTGTGACGCCTGTTTTCCAGAGCTAAATTAGGAGCGTTCATGAGTTTTATTATGGTTATAAAATAATTCATAAAAAGTTTTATATTAATATAAAAAAGCATTCTTTTTCCAAAATACTTATTTTTTTATCTATGATGAGTAGTGTCAAAATATTTTTTGTTCTAAAACATTTAATTTGAAGTGAGGTAAAAAAAAAATGTTTATAGAAGTTGGAAAATTCAGAATAATTATTTGTAGAATCATATATACAGTGATTTAAGAAAGACAAAACTGAATTCTACTTTTTATAGAGGTTTTTTTTCTTTTGTTTAGAATTAATTCTAAGAAGAGGGAAATATTTTTGTTTAAGTTCCTTTTTTAAACTTCTCATATCCGTTAATTTAAAAGTTTTGAATAAATTGTTTTATTGTTTATAACTTTTATTTTAATATTGCTTAAGCTTCTCATATTCTCTACACTGTTTCAATGATTCATTACAGATGCTTTTTTTTTCATAAGATATTTAACATTTGTAGATTTTACATGATTTCAAGTAAAACCGTTAAAAACATTAGTTTTCTCTCTCTCTCGCAATGGCTTATAATTTAGTAAAGACAACTGATAAGTAGCTAAATTATTGAAACATTCAATACTATAATTCACTAAAGTTTTAAAATCCACTCTTTCCCTCATTCTTTGCAAAAATAGTACAGCCCTATAATTTTCTACTTCATGCCCGTTTTTCTATCATTCTCTTTTTAATACGCCATATGTACAGTGGCGTAACGGAGAATATTAGGGCTACACAGTCAAGTTTTGCCATTAATATTTTATAAATCGGTTAAATACATATTAGGCGCCAGTCAGACTTTGCACCCCCTAGAATCCCGCCCCCTTTCAATGCAGGGGTGTACGTTACGCCACTGCATATGTCTGATATTTTTAAAATCCCTCAGATGGGATCAACTAGGAAAATGAAATCGGATTTCTCTCTTTTATTTTTTCTCTCAAAAATGAATTGGGTCTTATTTTCTTGGAAGGTCCTATTTTTCATGCTTGTATTGTAAATTAGTTCGTGTGCACCATGCAGTTATCAGGTGTGGGCAAAAGTTCTACTCCCTTTTTGAATGTGCAAATTTCCATTTGATCTAACTTCGAACATGACGTTGTAGGGATCCCAATCGTTGGCCAATAAAATGTGTAGATACACAGTGTACAAAAGCGTGATGCTCCCTTCTGATTTTATCTCTAGTGAAAACGTCTGGGATAATAAGTGTTAAACAGCAAGTGAAACATAATCAACAAAGGCAGTCAGTCCGTTATATGCAATGATATACTTCAAGTTTATGAAGAGGATACAATTGACAATTTCACACTTTGTCAATGTTTGGGGGAATTTGGAGAAAGAAAGGGAGCAATAGTTAAGATGAAGCAATGATGTGAGTGTCCACCAGTGGCGTAATGTACACCCCTCCACAACCCATACATCGTAGGGGGCCAGGATTCTAGGAAACCCGGGATTCTAGAGGGCCCAAGACCTGACTGACGCCAAATACGTACTCTTTGTAAGATCCAGCTTGGGGCCTCAAACCTGAATTTGCAGGAGGCCCTAACATTCTCCGTTACGCTACTGATACACAGACTTTGTGATACCGCCCCCCTTAGGTGACCGTTTCTTTGATTGTTAGCGTGAGCTAGAGGTGTAGAGTTTGCAAAAGGAATAGACATTTTTAATTTTTAATATGACTTTATTAAGAATGGAACTTAAATGTCTAACAATTTAGATAATATTATTTAAGCGAGAATCTATACTGAACAAACACACAGTAATAGTTAAACCGAATCGCGTAATTTAGACCACTATAAATATTTAATCCGCCTACTCTCACTTCTAATAATATTACAAGTCCTAATATCAAATAATCAATCCTACCTTAATCCAAATTTAGATTCAATTTTATGAAGAGGCGTCTGGGCGCGCGTGCAATGGTATGCACCTTGACCTAATGGTTTATCTTCAAGGGAACTTCACAATTGGCTGTCAATTCACGTTTGTATCTTTATGGTAAAACTGTTTGGTCTACGCAGGGACAGGTCGAACCCCCTCCCCCCTCCTTGTGTACGCCTCTGATGTTCTTAAGAGAAGTAGTTTTGGATCAAACCTTAAGAATATTGTCCGATTTTGATTGTCCGAAATTAATTGATATTTTTAAATTTTACTTAGCCATAGTCGAAAGATAGTTGGAAGTGTTGGGTTCCACCAGAAAAAAAGTGGATATTTCTTAAGGTTCCACAAAAGTTATCTATTGATAGAACCGGCGAATGCCTACTCTTGTTTCTGTGCATTCTTGTTACAAAAATTCTTGAAATAGTTTGTGACAGAAAATTAGAAGAGAGTGAGTTATGTACCTAGCGCAAAGCGCCGACATTTTATTTGTCAGTTTTCTGAACCACTTATATTGACGTCTATATAAGTTAGAGTTTTATTTCGAGAAGATATTGTTGAGTGTGTGTGTTTTTTGAGCTTGAATAATTTCCTGGAAGGCCCTTCTGCATAACTGAACCAATAACTCTCTCTTTTATTATCTTTATTTAGACAGGCTGCAATCCACATTAGTCCCTAAGAGGCCCAGCGTTGTCAATCCACAGGTTGTTATCCTCCATTACGATAACCCGAGGTCCCATGTTGCTGTCATCATTTGTCAAAAAATATTGGGATTTGTATGGAAGTTTTACCCCAACCTCCCCGCGTTATCTTGATTTGTCGCTTACTGACAAATCACCTGTTTAGTCCATTGATTAACTCTTTTAACCTAAAATTCTTTGATAATTTCCAAGTATTTTTTTCACTCCAACCCTTAGGACTTTTACGGACGTGAGATACATTTGCCGCAGAAAGGTGACAAGAGCAGAAATAGGTTACTGCATTGGACAGTCTTAGGTTACATATTTTCTTTTCTTTGCACTTCATCATCACAAAAATAGGGCAGAAATGCGTTTACCAAATACAGGATGGGCAATTGCTTTGATTAGCGTTTTAAACGATTGCATTCATTAGTTAACTTTGCATCTCCGAAAAGGTATAAATTCTACCATATAAAAATCAATAAATATAAATGAAATAAAATAGTGACAGTCTTATTCAATTAATTTATCTTGCTAATTTCATGTCATCTATAGCTGCAAGCATTTTTAATTTTAAAATCAGTTTAGTGAGACAAATGTACCCTATCCCACTTTTCTACAATTTTTTTTTAAAATCAGTTATGAGATAGCATGTTGAAGTTTTTATCACAGCCTGCAAATTAATGTCATTTAACTTGCATCTGTACTTAATCTTGTGAGAGGTCATCACCTCTCTTTGGCTCCTAGATATGTAGGAGGTACAGAAGAAACACTAGATGATCCAATCAATCTATTTATTGTGATCACACAAAATAACGACACAAATTCAATTAATAACAGAAAGAGAATGTCTTGGTTCTAACCACGAATGCGGAATTACGACGAAATATTAGGAGACTATCAAACTCTATCCTTACTTTATATAGGATCTAATCTATTATCCGATTTAATCTAATATTAATTTAACCTCAGTCATCAATCGTCATTTTAAATCTTTCCCGTAATAAATATTTAATCACAATAATTCAGTAATAATACCTGTCAATAACAATCTCATCTGACTTCTGGTGTACATCCACTCCTATTCTCTTCTAGCTAGAAAACCTCGACTGTACCTTGTAAACTTAATTTACATATCACGATTTCTTCTTCAGAAGGGTTGGTTGTGAATAATGCGAATTGATAACCCATAAGTTTCCCAAGAGAGTTAGAGGAAGGTACGTGAATAGATCCGTCACAATCTTGTTGATCTCTTCATGCAAAAAACACTTTTTTCACAAATATCTGTCAACACAAATGATGGGTCATCAAATGTATCAAATAAGAGGCATTGGTGGTTCAGTTTCAATTCAGTAAAAATCGACGACAAATCAGTAAAAGGTTAATTTTGTTTAATAACAAATGGAATGCGTCTGCACTCGTTCACGTACAGAATATCTCGGATCATAACAAAGAAAGTTTTCACAAGCAGCGCCCTCTATACTGAGTGGGTTCTACCACCAAATGTAGAGAATATTGTCTCTGTTTTGTTTTCTGGCTGTCTTGGCGGGCCGCTATTTGGCTACTTTTGGCGATCCCACCCCTGATCTAATGTATATTAAAATTCATATTGGTGTTGTTATTTTATAACTACTGTTGGGGTTCCAACGCCCATTTTAAATAAGTTCATCTGGCTGACGACTGACATATTTTTTGGAATAGGGTTTACTTTTTATTATTATTCCGGAATAAGCTTTATTTGAAGGAACATTTGTATAATACATGATATTCGTTTTTGAATACTGACTAATAAAGAATTCTCGAATCAAAATGGCTGTACAATAAAAATAAAAGAACATCGCGTCTGAAACCAACGCTGAAAATAAGAAAAAAATTAACTAGACAAAGAGGAGCGTACTTGGAATATAAAAGATTTTCAGATAACCATAGTTAAAAACAGGTTCAAAAATCAAAAATACTAACCAGACACTATAAAATGCTAAAAAAAAATTTAGGCTTTGTCTATAAAACCTGACGCTTATGAATAATAAAAGCAGGATATGGGGGCGGATGTTTGTTGAAATTTATTTAAAGGGTGGGTTTTCTGAGGTGTGGTGTGTGATACGGTCTGACCGGCTATAAATTTGGATCGATAAATCAAAAGAAGGTACTTGACAAATTTTATTTTATTTTCAACTACACGTGTAGATTTTGAGTAAGAAAAGGTCATGTTTAAATTTAAAACCTGAGTACACATTTTCTCTGTAAAATCTCTGTGATAATGCTACTCGTATTTGTATTTATTCAGCACTAGTGTGGAATCATGTGTAAATTTTTCACAGCTTAAAGAAATATGTTGTAATATAAGATTTGTATTAATATAATCTTTAAGTTTATAAAAATGAGAGAGAGAGACTAAAGGCACAGGATAAAACTCTTTTCGTATAATGTTACTTTTAGCTTTCTGAGGTTTTTTTTATTGTATTGGAATCAGAGATTAATGTTTAACATTTCAACTAGCGATATAAATAATTTTGAAATTGTAGGGATGTATTTTAAAATACAATTCCAGAACAACGGCTCTTTTAATAAAAATTGTAAAAAAATGGAATATTTTCATTTATTTGTTTTACTCTATGATTGGAATTATTAAGAAATCGTTATATATTTTATATGCTGCTTATTTTTATGCTAAGAAATATCTATGTTATTAATTTCTATTCTCTAACTCTGCAGTGGCCGTGGTAGCTTAGTGGTCAAGATAACGGACTTGTGGCCGTTGTGTCATGAGTTCGAGCCTAGTACCATGGCCGCGGTAGCCGATTGGTCAAGGTATGGGATCGTGGCTGGCTTGTCACGAGTTCGAGCCCAGTACCACAAAAGACCCGCCGTGTAGGGCAGCGATGCACGTTAAATCTGTCGAGAGCTGAAACGTCCCTCCGTTGGTGTGGTGTGATAGTTAAGAGAGGGGTGCCAGCTCAGATGTCGTTCACGTCACTTGACCATAGTTCAAAATTACGTGGTCCGTCGCCAAAAGTCCTCGTGTAGCTGAACAGTGCGACGTTAATATTCACTCACTCACTCGAGCCTAGTATCGCTGAAGACCCAACGTGTAGATGAGCGATGCACTTTAAATCTGTCGAGGCCCGATGATGTGGTGTGAAAGTTGGGAGAGGGGGGGTTGCTGTGTCAGCTCAGGTGTCGTCCTCGTCGCTTTACCATGGTTCAAAATTATAAGGTCCGTCGCCAAAAGCCGTCGAGTAGCTGAATAGTGTGACGTTAATATTCACTCTCTCTAACTCTGCATGAATTTTCGCGGGAATCAAATTGTTTTAAATATGTCCTTCTGTGTGGCACGCTGTATTATATTGGTAGATTCGTTTGGCACGCAACAATTAAAAGATTCTCAATCCCTGTTCTAACTGTTCACTTAAAAAAAAACCAGATATTATTTTCCCTTTAATTCTTTCATATATAATCTGTTCCGGTTACAACTTCGTAGATCAGCGTTTCTCAAACTGTGGGACGCGCCCCCCTAGGGGTGCGTGATAACTCCACAAGGGGGGCGCGAGCACATTGAAAAGTCGTAAACAAAATATTATTTTTAAAAAATTATTAATTTACTGAAAGTAAACAAACAAAATACATTCTGACGTAATAAAATACACACATTTGCACTGATATATATATAAAAAACTTATAAATGTATCAGTACTGCACAGTGTATTTTAAAATTAATTAAACAATACTATAAAAACAAGTTTAATAATTATTATTGAAATTATTATTGACCCCTTGGGCTTGTCATATGTAAAATTATGTACAAAAATTAACAATTATCTTGATAATTTGTAAGGTTTATAATTAATCCCTTAAATGCCGA
>BMAV01014440.1:131472-147553 GCA_019973955.1 Trichonephila inaurata madagascariensis
AATGCACCCTGATGGTGTCCTGCGGTATTTCTTGCCAAATTTGAACCAATTGTCGGGCCAGGTCATCAACATTTCCTGGTAGATGCAGTCGCCTTCTCATCATATCCCATAAATGCTCGATTGGAGAGAAATCTGGCGATCTGGATGGCCAAAGAAGTGTTTGACAAGCTGTTAGACAGTTCATAGCAACACGTGTCGTATGTGATATGGCATTATCTTGCTGAAAAATAAGGCCAGGGTAAGGAACGGTAGCAAAACAGTTATTAGAATGTCGTTGACGTACCGCAGTGTTGTAAGTGTCCCCTAATGACGACCAAAGGGGTCCGGCTGTCAAAAGAAATGGCACCCCAGACCATAACTCTTGCTTGAGGATCTATGTGGCATACAATCGGTAAACTCCTTGGTGCGTCGTTTTTGTTATCGAGTATAATCCGAAATTTTTTGGAACTTTTTCTAAGATGAAAGTAAGGGAAAGGAAGGAGGGAGGGGCTTCTCATATGCAGATCCGCTAATATCAAAATAAACTTAATTTAGAAAAAATCTTTTTTTTAAAAAAAAAAACCTGTTAGTTATGAGCAGGCGATTTTAATCTTTTAACTCTTTGGCTGTTTTGAATAAAACTTTTTTCTTAAAGAAAAGACAAATTTTCAAAGTCTATGCCACGATCTTTAATTTTCTTATTGTTCGTAAAATTCACTTTTACTCATTGGGGTATGTGAATGCTTAGGATCATCATGCATCGAGTTTTTCTCTAGAACAGGGAACATGGTCGACGATCTACTTTTACGAATTTGTTTTGCTCCTTTTCTAAACAAACAAAACAAAAAAATGGCGCAGAAAGTATGACTAGTTCAGATATAAAAAAAACATGGTTGGGGTGTTTTACTTTATGTCAGTTTGACTGAAAAATATTCCTCTCATTTTACCCGCGTAGCAACATTTTCACTTCCATAGCGACTGGTTTCAAAAATATTAAAGCCATCCATCTTTTATAAATCCTTTCGCCTCGCTTAAAATAAAACAGCTCTTTTGCATATGAAGTTTCCTCTGTAAGAGAGTTGCAGTAAAATTTTAATAAAACTTGAAGGTATCCGACTACGTTCGGAACCGTGATTTTGTAAAAGCGTGTAAATGGATAATATTTATGATATTTAGTGTCACTTAGATTAGAATGTAAAATTGTTTTAAGAATAGTATTGCAATAAAAAATTATTTAAGTACACTATTTTGACAAAAAAAGGAACATAGAATGACCCATTTTCAAAATGTTCTCCTTTTGTGAAAAATGCTTCTATTACAATAATATTTTGCCTGTATATAGTTCAGACCTTTGTACAAAGGCTCAACTAGAATGTTTGAAATATATAACTTAGAAGTGGGTTTATCCATGTTTTACGACAACAGAGGGGAGAAATTTTAAGAAAAAAATGCCGATAATTATATTTCAATGGGTTGTAACTCTGAAAGTAACTTGAATCTTTCAAAAATCATAGTTGAGCCTCTGTACAGAGGTCTGTGCTATATACAGGCAAAATATTATTATAACAGAAGCATTTTTCGCAAAAGGAGAACATTTTGAAAAAAAAAAGGTTATTCTAAGTTAGTTTTTTGCCGAAATATTGTATTTAAATAATTTTGTTTTGTCAAAATGCCCTTAAAACAATTTTATACATGTATTCTAATCTAAGTGGCGCTAAATATCATGAAAATTATCCATTTATGCGCTTTTTTAAAATCACGGTTCCGAACGTAGTCGGATACCTTAAGAGAAAAAAAGTGTTCCAAGTAAATTAATTCTAAGAGGGAAACCTCGTAAAGTAGTTCGTTACCAACTCATCTCCCATTTTAACAATAATAACGATATTATATGATAATGAATTTCAAATCTTGCATATGAATGCAAATGATGGTTACTGTACTTGCCTCATGTGCAATTCGAACGATTCATATCTTGCTCTTTTAAATAAAATTGTAATGATTAAGCCTAAATTATGAGCTATTGAATGTTAAAAAAAGAATCATCGAATCAGTTAACGTTAATAGCCATTTAATGAGGAGCAATTTTAGCCGATTTCAACTAATAAGGGGTTTTTGATTTTGGATTTCTCTAAATCATTAAGACAGGAAAGTCAAGGTTTTGAGTTTCACAATTTTGATTATGCCGCAGCTTAGTTTTTCTGTTCTTCCTTGCGCTCGGACACACCTGCGCTTTATCTCTGATTCAGCCACCTGTTATCTGTAAGTGTGAAACTGCTGAACAAAGTCTTCGATTTTTAAGAGCAAAGGTTTGCATTTCTATATAAATTGTTGCAGATGATATCTATTTTGAATATTTTATTCGGAGTCTTTGTAAAATGACAAAGCTTGTTTGTGTTCTGTCATTTTGAGAATAACATGGCTAATATTTTGTATTACCGAGTCACATAGTTACATATCTTCAGTCTAATTATCAGACTGCGTAACTCCATCTGGGATGCTAATTTGATACAGTTTGGCTAGGCGTCAAGTTGATGCTTATGTTCGCCAAGATAGGCGATAATATCACAATATGGTTTACTTTGATATTTTTATCGTGCGATATTGTTACAAATTTTGTGTAATGAACGCTTAAAATAGTGTAAATAATTTATATCTGGAAGTGTTATACATTAATATTACTTTCTGTTGTATTTATTTTATGTTAAAATCTTGCCACATCATCTCTCCCTTCGAAATCTAGTTTTATTATGAAAAAAAAAAAAAAAATAGTGATAACACTGAATTAAAAGCGAAGCGCGCACTGAGGCATGGCGTAGACAAAACAACAGGGAAATGCTAGGTCGTCATCTTGGATTTCATGTAACCCGACAACAACCGCTGCTTGGCGCGATTAAGGAATTGCGCCAAAAAGCGCTTGGCGCGTTGCACTCCTATATCAAATCAGGTACACCGTTGGAGTTACGCAGTCTGATAATTAGCCCGACGATATTCACTAAGAAATGTATCATGGTGGTTAGCTTACTTGTGAAGATCTTTATTATTATGTATGAAAACGAACATTAAGGTAAATTTTGAAAGAAAATGAATTAACAGGAACGAAAGAAGCACCAGATGACTAAATTAATAAACTTTTGATAATTCCCTTGAAATAATCTGAAAAAGAACTGGGCTGTTCTTTCCAGAGACTGAACTTATTGAAGCTCCATTTTTCTGTAGTGATTTTAATTAATTTTTTTAGTTCAATACCTTACTGAATTTCTCAAAGGACTTTTGCAGTGGAACAAAATAAAGGCATAAGATGTATTCTGAGATAAAAATGCATGCTGCGCGTACAAGCCGGAAGAACTTATATGATAACAGACATATATATGTCGCAGGGAAATGACGAAATTAGAAATTTGATAAAATCCCCAAGGGGTTCACAGACATGTTAAAATAACGTCTCTTCAAGATCATTTCCCTGATGAAAGTAAGTGAAATGAACTAGTCAGGATTTGCGTTGGCAAAATGCTGTTCAGGGGGGGTGTCGAGACCTTGTACTTCCTAACCAAACAGGTAGTACTATCTATCCCCCAAATATCAACCCCATATCTTTAAAAAAATAGCACCATTGGATTAGTATGAGTATTAAAATTTTAGTGTGTAAGCCCTCCCCTGCCCAAAGCAGGTCATCATTAGTAATGAAACTATGAAGGGGGCGGGAAGCCAAGTCGATCGACGCCACTGCGCGCTTATTGGTCAAATCAAATTGCGCGCGCTTCTCAGGTTTCCTGTTACACATTTCCATCCCTTTTCACGAAATCACTCCCACAAATATCCAGAAACCGAGAGGAAAGATGTTACATATCAAAAAGTACCAGCCTAATTTTTTAATTATTTGTTAATTAGTTTCGAATAAATAATTTGCATTTCATTGACTATTGTTGTATTACTTCTACGTTTAATAATGCAACCATATTTGTTAAATAAACACTTTTAAACTCTTGACAATATTATCTCATCATTTCACTGAGACAGATCAGGGATTCGTTCAAATCCCTTACTTTCATCAGGGAAATGACCCTGAAGAGACGTTACTTAAACATCCCCCGTGAATTGATCATATCCCTTAGGGATTTGATCAAATTCCTAAACTCAACATTTCTCTGCGACATATATAAAAATGCAGTTCTTTTGTAATAAACCGTGATAAACAGTCTAAAAACTGCAGCTTGAGGTGATCGAAAACATGTGGATTATGGAATTTTATTGTATAAAGGCCGTCTTGTAAAATTACTGGTCCTTCCTTCCTTCCTCAGTGGCTCGACAGCCCAGGATGAGCCTTGGCCTTCTCAAGAAGCCAAGAAGGCTAGTTTTCTTCCAGGCCAGCCTTCTTCCTGCTAGTGTTCTCCAATTTTTGTTGTTGTTGTGACTAATGCCACCTGCCTGACGAAGTCAGATCGATGCTCGCGAAATTCATCGCGGCTAAGGGCTAGAATTTTTACGCCTGTCGTTAGCCTTAGCTTTGAGCACCATGCAGGTGACTGTACGATTTGGCTCGGTACCACACCAATTTAGAGGGAGAAAACCCAGGGGGTGGTCAGGGGCCTCCCACCTCTCTTCCCCTTCCACCAACCGCACGAGAGGACTTGCTACTCGACGGCTATTTAGAGCAGAGATCCGCAACCCCCTGTCCGCGGACCGGTACCGGTCCGTGGATCAAACAGTGCCGGGCCGCCTAAAGAACATTAAACTATTGCCATTTTATTTAAAGTGGTGCATTTCTCTCGGATTTGCGCAACTTTCTGCGGAAATCACTTTATATTCCACGTTAAATCACTTCTGAAGACATATTTATATAAATATAACTAAATTAAAATTGTTAAATCAAAACAATCTAAAATATAAACAATCAACGTGTCCCACCCTCAGCGGGCCGTGGCAAATTTATCAAACGTTGACCGGTCCACAGCGATAAAAAGGTTGCGGAGCACTGATTTAGAGTACCCCCATGCCGCAAAGGCACTATACATTTACAAACATCCATGTCTTCTCCGGGATTCGAACCCAGTCCCTACGGCACCGCAGTCAGCATCGCTAACCACTATACCGGTTGGGCGACTCTCCAATTTTTAGTTTTCAAAACTAAAAGATCTTTTTCTAGGCCATCAATCCATTTTAGATTTGTCCTTCCTTTTTTTCCGTGTGCCAATTGGTTGGGCATTGAAGACTTTTTTCGTGGTGCGGTCTTCGTCTATTCTGACACCGCAGCCTGTCCATTTAATTCGTTGTACTTTAAAGAAGTTATCGTTGTGTCAGATTCTTTATATGAGTGATAGAGCTCGAAATTCGATCGTCTTCGCCACGTGCCATTTTCTTGAATTCCTCCAAAAATAAATCTTAAAATCTTCCTTACGTATGTTCTCATCTGTTCGAGACATGGACCAAGTTTCACATGCATAAGTTTATATTGATCTTAAAAGACTTTTATCACTGGCGTAGCAAATTCTGACTGGGCCCTTTTTTAGAAAGAAAGCCCTGTTAGAGGTATTGTTGTTACTTATATATGTTGGGGCCCCTGTAACTTGGGGGCTCTATATCATTGATACGGCGGTAGCTACGCCCCTAACTTTTATACAATAGAACTTTTGTCTTTTGATTAAACTCGATTTCAAATATTTTCGTATTCCATTAAGACACATCTATTAGCCACAATAATTCTCTTTTGGATTTCAGTAGTACAATCGTTCTTATTGTTAATTTCAGATGCTAAATATATATATAAGTGAAACTGCCAACAACTTCAAAATTATACGCTTCAATTTTAAAGTGGGAATTGTTTAAACATGATTTAGTGCTTGGCATGTGTGATTTGGTCTTATTCTCATTAATTCATAGTCCCATCCTGAGGGCCCCTCTTTCTCAAAACAAGCCTTCTCAAAAGACAAGAAGGCTTGTTTTTAAAAAAAATTACTGGGGTCCTTCAGTTCCATAAAGCTAGCGAAGTGTTTTAATTAATTACTTGACCAAGTTTTGTATGTAGCCATAATTGTGTTAGTTGCAATCAGTAAAATCATCTCAGCGTAATATTAACTTATATGGTATATTTAACGTATTTAATCTTATTTTACCTATAGTATCATGACCTGTTTGACTTTTAGAATCCAAACATAACTGTTTAATAATCTATGTGGAATACTGTATATCGTTAACAAAATTGTTATTTTAAAGTCCAGTTTAAATAATTAATTAATGCATAATATTAAATACATAAAATTTACTTTTCATTTTTGAGTATCACAGATATAGTAAACACACTGTCACCTGCATGGTGAACTAAGTTACTGCTAACGACAGACGTAATTTAGCCCCTTGCCACAATGAATTTCGAGGGCCTCCATCTGACACTATCGATTAGGTGGTATTAGATCAGGTGACATTGCTATTGATACAAATAAAAGGGTTTATAATAGTCTTAGAATCTAGCCTTTTAGCTAAATGTCTTTAAAAATAATAAATGTCAAAAATATAAATAATCAATGTATTTGTTAAAATTAACGTGTATTTGTTTAAATATGATCAAAAGAGCAAGATTTACAAAAATAAAAATAATTCCATCTATCCATTCCTCGTCTATTTGTTTGTTATATATATTGAAAACAGACAGGAAAGGGAAGGGTAAAAAACACAATTTTAAATTTTATCTTCACTTTTCTTATCTATTTTTAAGGATAAATTTGCAGTTAAAAATCATTTTATTAAATGATGATAAAAGAAAACCCGTTTCCGACTTCTTATCAGTTTAAAAAAAACTGATAATATTTTTCTGGTAACTTGTTATTCAGCTCTCTCCATTGTCTTTTTAATGCGTAACGGCCGAGATACCCAAATAAGAGGGGATGGGGAAACTTCCGTCAGAACAAATATTTAGTCCATCGGCATAAAAATAACTTTCACAACATTTTTCCAGGAAAAAATTTGCTAATTGATAATAATAATAATAAAGAAAAGTATTTCGAAATTTTCCAGGTCCTAACGACTTAACCCAAATACCTTTTTATATTTAAAGAGGTACCTTCCAACAAAAACATTCTCGACTAACGATTTTCTCAAACCATCCTTTTAGCCACGCACCTGCACAACCTCAACTATGTTTATATTTGCATATACCGTTCCCTTTCCTTTTTCAAACCCAATCTCTCTCCATCGTCACCGTCAAAGTCAAGGTTCCCTATGCGGTGGAAGAGAAAGCATCTTGATATATGTGTGTACTTTCGGACACGGAAGTTGGTCATGAGTACCACGCAATGTCAATACGGAGATCACGTAGTTCCCTGGTTAAATACCAGGTGCCGCAGTCATGATCTACAACTACGCCAGCGATTTATGACGTTTTTCGGGTTTCCCGAACTGAACACGAAGGAGATATGGCATCGTGGTTTGTTTAGAAAAGATTTATTCCGAAATTCGATTTCGGTGAAGCTTTTACCGAGCAACGGCTGCAATTACGAGATTCCTCTTACATTTTAATAATTTATCGTTTAATCAGAATTAAGATATAATTAACTTTAGTTAAAAGGTATTTCTTGAATTAATTTGATATATCTAGCAAAATCACAAGTAGGAGTGCAGAAACGTCTGAAAAGGCCTGCCGATGCATAATTTAGACCGAATACTCAGTTAAGCCTTTTTTGATTGAAAAGGATTTTTTTACCTGTTTAGTTTTTCCAAATTGAATTTTTCAATTTCATTTAGGTAATAAATGCGATTCATTTTATTTATAACTAGCTGCATAACCCGGCGTTGCGCGGGCTTTTTCAAGTGTATAACTTTTTCCTCATGGAAATTCCCCTTTTCCCTTTCGATATTAGCACTTCCTGGTGTGTGCGATTTCTCATTAAAAAGTTCTTTTTCGAGATTTCTTCCACTTTGTACCGTCGGGTGGGTTTCTTTTCCCTCCGTATAGCCCGGCGTTGCACGGGCTTTATACGAGTGTTTTCTAATTCTAAACTTTTAAATGTGGCAGTCGCTTAGTCATGATTGAGAATTCGTTACCAGCTTGTTTCTGGTTGAGTTGGGCGTACAAGTCTTTCCTTTCCCAAAAAATATATCATATATTTGCTTTTTAAATCTGTCAGAGCTCTTAAGTCCTTACGTTAGTTTGGAAATGATTGTTTAGAGAAAGTTGCCATGTCATATTCCAACCTCCTCTGACCATGGCTCGAAATTATGATGAATAGTTGACGAACTAAGAACTTGAAAGAATACTCCAAGCCCTAATCGATAAACGAGGGTCTCTTGAATCAGTGCCGACTTAAGCTCATTTAGGGCCCTGGGCGCAAAAGATCTACAGGTCTTTTTGGCACTGGCGGATCAAAATTTATAACCAGAAAATCTGTTTTCCAGCCTATCCCCGGGCCCCTGGGTACCCACCCCAAGCGCCCAATGAATATACCGGCACTGCCTTGAGTATAAAAATAGTTCTCAACCTTGATCAGATAATTTAGAACATCAAAATCGCCAGAATTTCACGCCAAATGAAGAGTTTTGAAAATTTTATTTGGATTTAAATTATGGTGGTTCCTTATATTTACGAATCTTTTCGTCTGGAACATCGGGGACTTGTTGATACCTTTAATGAACAATAATAAATTATTTTAAAACTATTATAAAAAATAAAGTCTTGCGTGATTCTTTATTGCTTTGTTTTGCATTCATTGTTACATTTTTATTGTGTATAGTTTTATTTTTATACTATATTTTTTTTTCTTTTTATATATGCACATTAGATAATAATTTATCCATACTACTTCACGACGCATTAATTTGTAATAATGAAAGAATGGGTACAATGAAGATTTTCCCCCATTTTTACATATAGAGAAAGAAGAATACATACTTTTCTTCTATTTATATATATGCGCTTGTGTAAGCTAATTACAAAACAGAATCAGTAATGTTGGAAATCCCGCGTAATTGAGTAATATTTTATTTGACTGTTATTTTTTCTAAGTGAAAATGTTTCCTTTGACAATCACTGATGACATTTCTTTCATTGAAAAGAGATTTTATTTAGAAGAAATCAAGTAAAAAATATTGAAACGAAGAATTAAAATATTAATAAATTTGTTATCGTTTAATGTGATTAGGAATATTTGATATAATTTTTCAACATTAGTAATTTTTCAAAAAATGTTTGTTTTCTTGCAAAATTGTGTAATGTATGTTGTGTGAAATGTGTGCGTTTTTTATTACTATATAATTGTGTGCGGTTAAAACAGTTGTGTTAGCAAAATTTAATATATTAGAATAATTATTTTTTGGATCGATACAATTTTGACATTTACAATGTGTTAATTTTTGTAATTATGTTTGTTAACTATTACAGAGGTTGAGAAAAATCAAATTTGAAAAATTAGCTTAGTTGAAAAATCATTCAGCTTGTAAATACTGTTAAGTTTTATCGGAACGCTTTTATTAAAATAAAATAAAACTTTTGATATTTATCTTCTTACAAATTAGAAATATTTTCAATTTAATAGAGTAAAAATAATTTTCACTTACTAAAATATGAATTTATACCTATTTTCCATTGATATATTAGTGTATAACATAAATATTATATTAAAAAACTGCACACTTCTTTCTATTGAAGACAGATAAAATAATTCTCTCGAACCACAAGCATCACACGGTGCTTATAAAAATAAGTAAAACAAACAAAATAAACGAAAAATGATAAAACAAAAGTTGCGAAGCAAACAAAATAACAAAAACAAGTTACTAAGACTAACAAATGTGTTACAAAATTAAACACATTGAAGTACAAAACCAAAACAAAGAAATTCTAAAATCTGAACAATGTGAAAAATATTACGAAATAATATCAATGAAGTTGCAAAATAACGAGAATGAAGCTTTTATTTGAAAAAGCTCAAAAAAATTAGGCCAGTTGCATGCAGTTTAACACACACTTTCAGGCATTTTCTTTTCTTTCTTAAATTTTGTAAGCAAAAATTTAAAAAACTTTTTAATACTTTTTGGGATGAAATTTATTGTATTGATATTTAACAATTTATAACATATTGTCAAATATCAGTACAATAATAGACAATTTTCTTTTAAACCTTTTTTTCAATTCCTCCATTTAGTTCACATTCTCCCTATGTATATAGTATATATATATATATTGTTTAAATTTTCAATCGTTAATAAAATACTTTTTATTCATCCACTTAAGTTCAAATACATTATTCAAAACTTGTAGTGGATGACACTTGATGTTAATACAGTTTTTTTCAAATACTAATTCATTAATTAAATTAAATTAATGAATAACAAGTAATATAAAAAAGTAGTTTTTAAGTCAATTCCTACTTAGATCAACAACGAAAAATTTTATTTTAGCTACTTTTTATTAAATAGTTACAATTACTATAAATATGTATATACACAAGACAGAATCACAACATTAAGTGGTAATTAGTTTTTTTTTATTATCATTAAAGTATCGTATTGTCCTTTTAATTTCAGTCCAGCTGAATGCTTTAACACGTGATAAAAAAAACGTTTTCAAGTTTTGACACAAATCGCCAACGTGGCTGTATTTGTAATTCTTTAAATAATTAGTTTTAATCAATTAATTTTTATTAATTATAATTAAATTAATGTGTTGTCATCCAAAATAATCCTGTATATAAAATTTCAGCGCTTTAAAATGTATTTTATTAACAATTGAAAATTCCACCAAGATAAATAAATAAATATACAAATATATAAATAAATAAATATATAGACAGTGCAAGCTAATAGTAGGAATTGAAAAAGAAAGAAACAAAAATAATGGCCCAACACCATATATAAGAAGGAAAATCGTTCGTTGTGTCCCTGTAGCGCAATGGATAGCCCTTTGGATTTCTCATCCAAAGGTCGTGGATTCGAATCTCACCTGAGATGGCCTAATTTCTGAGAATGTGATTTCTTTCTGCTATACTATTTTATTGGAATAATTAAATTTAATTAATGAATAAATAATAACAAACAAAAATAATAGTCTAACACCCTACATAGAAAGGAAAAAGGAAAATCGCTATTTTGCCACTATATTGTGGTTCTGTCCTATATGTATATACTTATTTATATTAATTGTAATTATTTAATAAAAAGTAACTAAAATAAAATTTTTCTTTGTTGACCTAAGTAAAAATTGACTAAAAAAAATTTTTTTTTATATTACTTGTTTTAAAAAAAAAATTCCCCGTTTCGCTAAGGAATTCTTTTTTTATTTTCAACAAACCTGTTGATGCAACATTAGGAGGGATTGAGAATTCTCTAAAAACCACTTTTCTTCGGATTCCCCAAATTTTAACTGAATGACATCAAATCCCTCTTAAGTGCCATTACATTCTCCTAAAAGCGATTGAATTCCATCAGTCAGGAGAAGATTTCGCACGCTATTTATATGATAGAAAATGGCAACATCGTGACTCCGTTACCTAGCAACGAAGTTCCGGACCAGACGGCGTCAGCTGGCGCATTCTGTGGTCATCATCATCTGATCCCGGGATACGGATGCTATTTCAATCCTGTTGCGCTGTCAGGATTTTCTCTTGCGCTTCTGCCATATGTTGCTTTTATCTTTTATTCTAGTGAATGAATCAAAAAGAATATTTATTTTCGCTTAGGTTTTTCAAGGTGCAGTTTGAGTCATAAAAAGTATGTTGAAATTTATTTTGCTAGCTGTGACATTTGTGCGCGCTTTTTCTCGATTGTTCCCTGCAATTGTTTTCGTTCAGCATGCAACGTAAGGGTTTAATGTCATAACGATATTCTCAGAGTGTAGTGCGTAGTTGAAGAATTACAAAATAATAAGTATGCAAATATAGTTAAAGCTTTGAGTTATTAGTTTGTTATAATTTTTGAAAGAGATGTTTTTTTCAGACTGAGTTACACGATTCTTAAATTTTAATTATTTATAGCAGTTGAAGAATATCTTTTATAAAAGTTATATTATATTTGCGAGGATAGCAATTTTAGGCCAAAAATTTTTTTTCTCAAAACAGTTACTTTAAAAAAAAATATATTTCTTAATTTTTTTTTTTTTTTTTTGCATCGGTAGTTTAAATAGTATTGCTGTCGCATTATTGTTGTTTGTATGAATTTATTTATTTTGTATACTAAGGAGATCTGTTTATCAACTTCATCACTCATAATGTAAATCGTTCGTATGATTCGGAAGTTAATGAAAAAAAATATATATATCCGAAATGTATTTTTGTAATTTATGATAAGAAAAGAGAAAATTATTGCATCTCATTATTAAGTTAACGTAAAAAAGTACTGTAGTGTATAAAGACAGAAAGGCAATATATATTATGAAACATAAAAATAATAAATTTTTCTGAAAGCTGATGGGGCTTTTTTAATTCTTAATTAGCTAAAATTTTATGCGTGTTTTTTTTTATTTATTTAAAATAGAACTATTCTCGATTTCCCTAGAGACAGCATAGTTCAAGAAGAAAGCTATTTCATTTAAATGTTAATTTTATTTCTTTTGTTGACTACTTAATATTTTAAGAAAAATTTTAATAATTTTTTTTTAATTTCTTAGGAAAGCTTTAGAATTCTACTTTCAGATTTAACATCTGAAATGCCACAATTATGATACTGATTTAGGAATTACTAATGAAAAATAGGTAACAAAGTGGTGTTATTAATTTTAAGATTGAATATAAAGTTGAAACAAATATGCAGCACTGTTAGGAGTTAAAAGTATTGTTTTCAGATTGCTTCATAGATGGCGCCACAAATCATTGAACAGTGAATTCCTATTTTTATACCATGGATTTAGTTTTGCTTTTCGTTTTTGGTGGTAAACCCCCGCGATATGTTCAAAGAAAATCAACATTTTTACAGTATTTTTTCAAAATATTTCTGTAGAGAAAGATTTCATGCACCAAGATTCTCTTCTGCATTTTCATTTTTTGAGTAATTCTTTTCAATATAGAGTAATTCTTATTTTTTATAACCTTCGAATTTTTTCTCGTTTTATTTAAACACAATTATTTTTACTTATTGATATTTTTCATAATTTTTTTAAACAATATTTAAAAATTTATCTGGAATGTTTGGAATTTAATTATGCTAGAAAAAAATGTAGCGAACAATAGCTACTGAGATGCCTTTAAGAAATAAAGCGTTTTATTTCCCATAATAATTTTATTTAAATTGTTATTGAATACACAATGAGAAATCAATACCACCATGTTTATACGAAAGAAATATGATCATTTTTCTGTAGTATATAACTGCGTTGAAATCAGTTTTCATCGTTTTTATTTCTGCTGTAAAAAAAAACTTTGCCTATGCAATGGAAAAAATTGTTAATGTTCACCTTAAATAGCTTACGTTTTTGTAGTTTAATGATGTTGATAAATTTGTTATTTTGCATTGGTTACGTAATTTTCTAATTATATTTTAAGAATTTTATGAGCTTCTCAAATATATATAACAAATAGTCATGTTTCTTCAATTAATTTTTAAAGTAATTAGAACAGAAGTTTTTTTTCTTTCCATTAGAACTTTCGAATCTTTCGAAATACGAATGCCCTTTATGCACCTTTGGGGCTGGCATGTTGACTCTCTCTCTGTTCATTTATTTAATCTCTTAAAAGGAAAGCACTAATAGGAATTTTGATATGATCTCTTTAACTAATGTGATTAAGGCTTATATGAATTGAAAAGTTCTTGGTCAATATTAACTCTTGGGAGGTAACGTTTTTCTTAAAGGAGTGGCAAAAATTCATTTCCTTTTTCAATCTGGTTAAGATTGTTTGAACAACCCTAATGAAACATTTCATTGTAAGAGTTGACTTTTGTTAAAAGTGGAGGAGGATTTGTATGCATTACCAGTCCTTAACGGATTTGCACCATTTCGTGATCTTTGCCATCAGAAGACCTTTTCTCTCCCCATCTCTCCCTACTAAAGGCAGGTGAAAGATTTTAAATGTTTTCTCATTCATTTATTTATGCCCGTGAATTATTTTTTATTGATTTTGTTATTGTTTTCTGTGCATGTTTTTAAGAAATAATTTTTAATTTATTTTGGTTGACTTGCTTTTAAAAAGAATTAATTTACCGTACTGATTTGAGAATTCGTAACATGTTTTGTTTCAGAGTATCCATAAATAAAGTGTAATTTTTTAAATTTAATTTTGCGAATAAGTAATTAATGAAACAGTCGAAATAATGTGCATATCCTCTTCTTTTTTTACGTATTAATTTATGAAAAACATTCTAAAATTTTTAGAAATATTTTACATGAGAATGGAATGTATATTTCACTTTTAAGGGTCAAGGAATTTGTTTCATCTGAATGTTTAAAGTACTCCCTCTAAAAAAATGTTTTTAGTTCATTTTAAATTGTCGTATTACTTCTGCATTAGCTATATGTAAGAACTCGAATGATTTTTTAATAGAACTTAATCAGTATTAATTTTATGTTATGAGCCTTATTAATGTCCATGCCACATTGTGAAATATTATAGGAATACTTAAAACGTATACTTTTGTGTGTTTGAATCATGTCAGATATTGAATTTACTTAGTTAATAACACACTTTATTAAAAAAATTATTAATGACTGTAATTATATTAATTAATAATTTAAGTTAAATTAGGTATATTTTAAATATTTTACTGAATGTTGAAAGATTATCGAACAATTAACAGCTGAACATATTTTACCTTTTGATAACTGTAATGTTATGAGTTAGAAAACAACCGGAGCCAAAAAACTTCTGTATACCACTAATTTTTTCCCTAAGATCTCTAAAAATTCGGTATCTAACATATGGTTTAAGAGCAGGGGCGTAGCTACCGCCGTATCAAGCTACAGGCTACAGAGGCCCCAAAATGTGTAACTACAGTACCGCCAGCAGGGCAATAACCTTCGGGGCTTTTTTCTAAAAAAGGGGCTCCCGAAGGAGTTTTGATACGGGGACCACTCAGAACTAGCTACGCCAGTGTTTATAAGACCGAATTTTGTAGATATCAATACAAAAAATAATTTATAAATAAAATGTGGTTTTAGTTATATGTTATAATGACCTGTTATATATATTTTTATGTATCACAGTAGTTCGCGTAATAATTTTTTTTAAACTTATATAATTAGTCAATGTGTAAAACTGAATTATATCTAAATATGGTTGAAAAATCCTTGGAATGTATATAGCTTGAAACTTAAATTATGTATAATTATAATTCATTTAAATAAAGACTACTTTAAATAATAAAACAGGATACCACTTACCGGTGTTATACACAAACCTTTCTAAGGGGAAGGGGGGGGGAGTATTCGATAAAATACATTGATGAAAGCGCTGTGAAGTATTCTCTATAGTAAAAATTAAAAATTTGTTTTTCTATTGGGGGTTTTGCCCCCCCCCCCCATCCTTATGCGTATGCCACTGCCACTTACGGAATATTCTGATTATTGACTCCAGTCAAAATACTTAATCCATAGTCAGTTCAAAATCATTGAAATGAAAGGGTTATGAATATTCATTTAAACATACTTATATGTTTATTAATTTTTGTTTCAATTTTTTCCCCTGAAAACCCAGAGACACAAAAAGGTCCCCCTGACAGAAATTAAACAGGTGTATACCGAATTCTAACTGACATGACCACACCGTCAGTTAGGTCAGGCAGATAGCGATCAGGATACATTATCCGCTTGCCTGAGTTTCAGGACTCGGTATTCAAGAAGAAAAGATGAAAAAAAGTGCGTGTGTGCGAGAGAGAGATCTCAAATATTTGAACAAAATAATAGAAATATTTTTTTTTCTTCTCATCTTTGGTCAGGCCTTGAACGGGGTGTCAGAACCTTGAAATGGTGCCACGCCTCCTGTCACTCCGTATTTCTCAAGGGGGTAAACTAAATAAGAGCTGAACCGGTTTCCATCTAAAGATCCCTCTGAAAAAAAAAAAATGCTTGGCCATTAAGCTGTCTACTGCTAAACTAGGGATTATTCGGGAAATCAATGGATAAATGAAAGAAAAGTGGGAATTAGAGTTGCGTGAAATATGTACTTTTACTTTTCTTATGTGCCATTGAACC